>PVKS010029373.1:0-25433 GCA_004027875.1 Aplodontia rufa | reverse complement strand
TTCACTATTTCTTCTGGGTTTAATTTTATTCTTACCAAATTGTTCTCTTGGGGAATCATAAAAAGAAGTGAATTTTAAAATAAAATATATGATTATATTAACATTTATTTAGTATTTTTAAAATAAATGTATATAACAATTTGAGGTAAATGGATTTTTACCAAAACAAACAAACCAACCAAAACAACAACAAAAGACAACTATAATTGAATAATAAAAAAGCAAAAAATGAAACAATATAAAATCAGACTTTATATTTATTTGTTCTGGACTGTTTAGAATTTCGATTTCTCTGATATTTTTGGATTTATCTTATATATTTTTATGGTTCTTCTCTAGACCTAGTTAATAATTGTGTTCTCTTCTTATTCTAATATTATTTTTCTTCAACATTTTTATATCTTGCAGCAGGAGAAAATCTGTTTCTGTTCAGAATTTCACATCTCTAGACCACTCCTGCCTAGCTTTGAGGATAAATTCATTGGACGATATTTTGCTTTGAGTTTCTGTAAAGGTACTTTTCAGTGTGGTGACAAAAGTGCTATTTTCCTCTTGGGTAAAACCCTGTGAGCTTTCAAAAGTAGATTGTTTTAGTAGTAATTTTTACAACATTGAAGCAGATACACAAAATTTTCAGACTGCTTTTCAAAAAGTCTGTGATCTTGATAAAATTGGTATGATTCAGCCATCTTAAAGGCAGCTTAGAAGAGGAACACAACACAGAAAGCAGTTTATCAAGAACAACAGGGATTTCTCAGTCTTCAGTGTCAGTGTCCAGTGAAACCAAGTCCTTGGTCACTTCGGTGGTAGAGTCCCTGGTCTAAGTTTTAGGGGACAAATCAGAGGTATTGTTAAAGCAGACACCTTCTTGGTTTTGATCAATGATTCTCAAATTATTCTATGGAAATGTACCTATTGTAGTTTACTTAAAACATGAGGACTTCTGCTTTTACTTCACTGTTTTGTGTGATTGTTTAAATTTTCTTTTTTTTCCATAGCATTTATATATAATAATGCTCCTTTCCTCTGAGTTTAATTATTTATATATATACGTAAATATATACATAAATATATATAAATAGTGTTACAGTCAGTGGGTTCATATATTCCCTTGGGATTTCTGTGTGTGTGTGTGTGTGTGTGTGTGTGTGTGTGTGTGTGTATGCACATATATGTGTATTATTGATTGAAAAATACAAGTTAGGGGGCTAAAGTAGTGGCATAGAGGTTCTGGTGCTTGCCTGGCATGCACAAGGATGCGAGTTCTAACTTCAGCACCACGTACACAATAGAGTGTTGGAGCAATGAAGGCCACATGAAAAATTAATTCTATCACTGTCTCTCTCTCTTTAAAAAAAGAGTTAACAATGTTAACAATGTTAACAAGTTAACAATGCAAATACAAGTCAACAATGCAAATGTGAGTAAGATGCAAGGTTGAGAGATGACCACCTTGTCATCTCTTACAGAAGATCACCCGGTTATTCAAGTATTTTTAGAAGTTTAGAAGTCTGAGAATCTAGAAAACATAAAATGTATTCAATAGAGGATGTAAGGAGAAAACAGTCAAAACTTATTATAAAAGTGCTTTTCTTAAAATCTTTGTTTAACAAAGTACATCACAGAGTTGAAGCATTACAAATAACATTTATTAAATACTTCTTAGTGCCTGAGATTGTTTTAAATCTCTTTTGAATGAATTAACGCTTAATATTCAAAACGCATCTCTTAAAAATTATGCCAATACAGATGAGCAATCTGAGGGAGAGAGAGTGAGTAACTTGTCCAAACTCACCTCACAAATAAGTGTCTGAACTAGGATATGAATATAGTATGGTATTTAGGCACTGGTGTGTCTGTAGTTTAAAATAGAACAAGGATAGGTAGAGTTGGGACTCCTATGATGCCTAATTCCTGATTTAGTGCATTGTCCAGGATGATACCAAATCTAATATAGATCTAGTGCAGATTGTTGATGTCCATTAGTCCCATTTTCCTAAGTTGAAGGTAATGTAATTCACAGTTAATATTTGGCATATGGAAGACAACACTAGCCACTTAAACTCTAACACATTTGACATGGTAGTTACAGTGGTGTGGTAAGAGTTAAATTGTCATTCATTTCTTACACACTAACTCTGACTAATTGCTGGGAAGGCAAAGCCACTAGGGTTCAGTGACTATATTTTCAGTTCTTCACTGTCCACATCCATTTCTTTCTAGGTTTTGGTACAAATACAGAGTGGCCAGACAAAATTGCTTTGTGGGATTTCATGACCATGTTCTGTCAGTTGTAACACAGATCAGTATTATGTCAAAATTTAGCCTTTCTTTGTAAATTTCCAGTAGAAACTAACATAAAGTCACCCAGGGATAAGTACATCATGAGTCAAAAAGAGAGAGTAATGGTCCTTCGCATTTCATTGAGTTGCAGCATTGAGACTGAGTGTGTGCTCTGGGCTTTCCTTTCTTGTTTTTAGGAAAAGATGATCTTTTTAATGAAGTTCTGAGATAGATCAATACAGTATTTCAATCAATTTATTATTTTGTCCTTAGTAAATTCGTCTGATAAATATCTTTGTGGGTTATTTCTTAATGTTCAAGTTTATCTGCCACATTTAATATAAGAAGAGTTGAAGAGCTCTGAAAATAAAGGTTACTGTCTGAGATGGGTGCAGAGTCCAGAGTGAGCTCTTTCCACAACTGCAGGGCAATAGCACATTGGCCTACACACTAGCAACAAACATTTCAGTTAATTAGGATTCTTGTACAACTGGTTGGATTTTGGATATTCCTTCCCTTGAATAAGAGGTTTTTAAGCTTTATTTATGACCCTGAAAATGCATCTTTTCATTCTCAATTATAAACTGGTTACCACAAATGTTATGTTCATAAGATCCATAACCATTATGGTAACAATGATGTACCAAGAAAATTCATCATTGCCAAACTACACCACAGATGTATCATCTATTTAAATGAGAGCTACAAACCTTTTTATTTACTTTCAGAAAACAGTAACTTGGAACTGAATGATGGCCTTGAATTGTAATGTTACAAATGCATTTTGGTGTAGATGATACGGTTGAATTTTTGGAACTTGGAAAGCTCTAAAATTCTATCAGTTTAACTACTGACTCCAAAGAAGTTGTGATGGGGATCAAGGTTTAGATTTAATATTGACTAAAATGTCTTTGGAAGTTGATTGAACATTATCATAAAGATGGTGTGAGAAAGATTAAATTTTGGGGTTTTTCTTAACTAAGATATTTTGTGTTAAGTTTGGGAAAAAGGGATTTTAAAATTTGATCTTAATTTACTTCCACATCAACAACATTTTAATTTTAGAATCAGGGCATTTTCTTTCCTTACTCTTTTAAAAATTACAAAAAATTTTTCAGAGTACCTAGAACTTAGATACTATGGATTTAAAAACATATTTGATTTCTCCTATATTTCTCAATTTATTAACATATCATTCACTGCAGATGATAATTTTTAACATCGATGACATATCAGGATGACAGAATTAGTGGGTAACATTGAGATATCATAGCACCTAGAGGATCCAAAATGAAAAATTTCCCATCTTTTACCTCCGTGGGACTCTTTTAATAACAGACAAGTAAAAACGTGAAAATTCATATACCTATTTAGAGTCTGAGCATAAGATTAATCATTCAAACTCAGACATCTTTGGCTAGTGGTGTGGCTGGCTCTGTGGTAGAGTGCTTTCCTAGCATATACACAACCCTGGGTTCCATATCACCACGGGAAAAAAATCAGACATCCTCAAGAGTGAGATGAAGCATCATAGGCACAAAGTAATACTATTGTGGATATATAATTTGTATATAAATTTGATGTATCAAAAATTTTACCCTGTTATGTGCTCAGATCAGGACATTAAGTGAAAGACTTATTCAAGGCAGAGACAATTGTCCTGAGAAGCATTATATGATATTTTGGTTAACAGAGTCCCAAAACATGATTGAACAGATGGGCCTTTAGGGTTGTGCCTAATGCATCATTCCTAAAGATGTATGTTACAGACCTTAAAGAGGTCAATTTACTTGCTCATATGATGGTGTGAATGCCTTTAACTTAGTGTATGTCAATCAACATAGGGATTCTGAAATAGCAAGTCTAAAGTGAAGTCTGAGCATTTATACTTCTGACAAACTTCTGGCTATCATAGATGCTGCTAGATGATGGACCATGAGCAGTGAATTTCTAAATGAATTTAAGTGGTCCATAAGTCTTGATTGTCTCTAACTTCACCAGCAAAAGTCCATTTCGTAAATGTATACCACCAGCTTCATTAGTAAGAACCTGTTGTAAATACCCAGTAACCTATTAGCAAAGCATTGATTGTTGATCAAAGACAGAAATCTCAGGATGACTGTGCTAGCCACCTCTGGAGTACAGCCCTCTTATGATAGGAAAAAAGTTTGACAGCAACAACACTTTGTGTTACTGATTAGCACTTCAGTGGACCATTCTTCAAATGATGGGTGTGTGGGTGCTTGCTGACCTTACAAAACATGTGAACATTACATCATCTTACTGATGCTGAGGTGTTTCAAAGTAAATTTTAGGAATTGTGACTTTTGATTTATTTTTCTTTTCCTCTTTCTGTAGTTAATGTACATTATCATGCCATTGTATAGTGGTATGATCATTTGATACCAGCATGAAGAAGAGCACAGATAGTAAGAGGCTGACCCAAATGTTACTTGACATGGAGACTCACAACCTGAATACACTTGTGACCTCCCAGGTCAAGTTTCCCAAATTAGTAATGAGAATCTTAATGGCCATCTGAATTGGCTGATAGTAAGAGATGATGCTTTTCTTGCCTTTTCAAAATCTATCTCTTAAAGGCAAGTAGGGAATGCCCAGAATCTTGTTTCCATAGTAGTGAAAGGCCTATGGGCCTAATGATTCATGATTGTATAAACCAGTATAGTAAATGTCTACAAAACGATTTATTCTAAGAGTCGTGAAACTTGAAGAAGTTCTGTCTATGATATTTTTGCATTCCTAAGGCAGTCATTTAATGTTTTTGTGTTCATGCTTTATTTGTAATATAACAAAACACCATGACTGTCTTGTTGGGATGTTGTTGGGATGATCAAGTGAAAAACAAATATGTAAATATAAATCATAAACATGTGTTTAAAGATAGCTGTTCAGTTCTCTGAGATTGCAGAGAATTTAGAATAACAAAGCTCAGATATTCTATATCCAGCATTAGAAAATACAGGCATGAAATCTAATTATTTTTGTGTGTCCTAAATAAGGAATTGCTATCTTACTTCCTTCTCTTCTTTCTTTTGACCCTCTTGCCTGGACAAGGGGTGTTTGTGCCATATAAATGACCATTTGTTTTAGATTTAAGTGGATTGAATATTTTCTTTTCTTTTCTCTTTATAACCAGGATCACAGACATTATGGAAAGTCTCTTTGAAGTTTTATGCTAGTACTTTCTGCTAAAGCTGTCATTTTCCTTTGCTTTACTTACAGCCTTTCCATTATGATAAATCACTGAAATCTCATAGGCTTATTCTTACAACAAAACTATCATTCCCTTCTTTCCTTTCTTATTTTCTTTTCCTTCTATGAAGTTTTGATGACTTAGATGACTCAGGCTACATGTGCCACATGTAAAAGTAAAGCCACCAGTGCAGCAGTTTCACATCTGTTAAGCATGATTTCCCTCTAAAGCATACCACCTGTGAATCAACTGATAATTATGAAATAAATGCTAAATAGTACTAATATTGAAGTAAAAGAAATCAGGAACTAGGCCATTTTAACTTTATCATAATCTCACCTGTGTCTAACAGGGTTTTTTTAACTTGCCATAAAGAAATGCTGACCTGAATCTTCAAACTCATGCATACTATTCCATGTGCTAAACCTGGACTGTTTCCCACATACGTTTTAATCAGTGGTACTGCTGGAGTGTATAAAATCTATAATTAATTTCATTTATATACTTTCCCATACTTGTGCTTTTCAAAAGTGCATGCATTTCATTCCATTGTTTGATTGAAATTTTAGGTCATTTTTTTGGTTATTTTTTATAGATGATGTGTATCTCAAAAAGAAGACTACAAATCTTTACTATAAAATTCTGAAAATAAGAAATTAGAAATTTCAATTTGGTTTACATTATTAGACAACATTTACAAAATATCTATAAAATGAATCAAAGTTATTATTGCATTTAAAATACTATAGGATAGTTCCTTATATAATTTTTTTTTCTTTGAGAGAGAAAGAATCAATTTTATTTATTTTTTCATCTGGTTTTTGTTTTTCTGAAAGTTTTGTATGTGGTGTTGGGGTTGGAGCCTGGATCCTCGCACATGCCAAGCAAGTGCTCTACCGCTGAGCCACCTCTCCAGCCTCCTTTGAATAAGAAGGCTTTAATATATAAACATCTATTTAAATTACTAAATTAGAATTTATTTTTGAAGAAATCAGTGTTAAATTAGGTTCATGAAAGAATATAAACAATAATAGATGCTGGAGGGTTTGCGGAGATTTCACACTGTTGGTGAAATTGCAGACTAGTACAGACCCTCTGGAAAGCAGTGTGGAGAATCCTCCAAAAATTAGGGATAAACCCACTATATGATGCAGCTATTCCTTTCCTGGGTATTTTTCCTGGGGAGTAGGAATCAGCACATTAGAGTGACACAGCAAAATCCATATCCATAACAGCTCAATTTACGGAACCAACCCAGATGCACCTCACTGGATGAATGGATCCAAAAACTGTGGTATGTATATACCATGGAATTCTACTCACCAATTAGAAAAAATGATATTGCAGCCTTTGAAGGTAAATGGATGGCAATGGAAGAAAACATGTTGAGCAAAGTTAGCCTAACCCAGAGTTTCAAGGGTTGAATGTTTGCACTCATCTGTGGAGGCTGGAGCTAGACCCAGGTCTGTGTGAAAGGTGGTCAACTCTCATGGTTTAGACCTAGGTTTAGATTAGTTACACATAATCTAGAGCATTCATAGATATGTATCAGGAAGTAGGGGGGAGGGTGCAAGGGGGGCGAGGAAAGGGTGGGAGAATAGGGTGAGATCTATGGAGTAAATCTAATTTAAGAACATATACATATCATATTGTTACTTTGGATGCATTTTTGATTGTACGATAACTAAATTTCTTAATTAAAAAAGAAAAAAACAAAATTTAAAAAATTAGGTTCATGAAATATCAAACTCCATGTTAGAAAATAATGAATTTTATCTTCTGGGAATTAATGTGGCATAAATTATAATATTCCATTAAACTGATATAAAAATGTTTCTCAAATTTTTTTCAGAATGATCCTTGAACTGAATTAAGAAGACAATTACTTCTGTAAATTATAATCTCTTAAGTTGCTGATAAATCAGTTTTCTAAATGTGTAATTGTGGCACAGAGAGAAAGTTCTCTGCTTGGCTTTGTCTTTATTTTATTTTTCCACAGAAACCATATTTATCAAATGTTATCTTTGAGATTCTGATGGGTGCCCAATAAATGTTCAGTGAGTGAAGCTATGTTAGTTCAGGGTGCAAAAAAGAATACATGCTGTTGTTATTTTTCTAAATACAATTGGTTTTTCCTTTGTAAACAACATCTACATTGTGATAAGATCTCCATGTGCAAATTTGAATATTAGAGTAGATATATTTGCTTACATGTTCCTACCTGTGGAGGTCCATTGTTTCAATCATCATTTTATTAGTTTTACAAGGCACTATAGATCAAAAAGAATATAGTGAAAAGTATATCAGCCTAGAACATCATTTTTTATAAAAGTATGATTACTATTAATCTGAATAATAAAATAACTATTGCAGTGGTTTTGTTAATTAGAATCCAAATAGATCTGATACCCAGTGCATCTTCCAACACATGACCCTTAGTTCATGATGCACTCTGTTTGCCTGTCAATGGCCACATTTAAAAAAACAACAAAAATGCCCATAAATAATCAATCATAGAATGAATATCAGTGAATTTACCACACAAGCAACTAGATTAACAGTAGCTAACATCTATCTCTGTGTTGTTCCTCTATCAGACCTCTCCTAGCCCCAAAATCATCCTAAAATTTGTATTTTTAATTGATTTGTTTTTTACTTTTAATTCAAAGATACATGCTTAAAGTTATTATAGAAGTTAAATAAAGGTATTCAGTGATTTGATATATAAATGACACCTGGTGCTTTATGATGAACCAGAAGAAGGACTGAGCCAAGCCTTGAATCAGCAGGATTTGCTTGAGCAACAGGGAATGGCATTCCAAGATTTTTCTGTGTTTACATGAAGTTTGGAAACTGGTTGAAAATGAGGCTGGAAAGCAATGCAGAGACCAGATGGTGGAGGACTTTGCAAGCCATACAAAGTATTTGAACACTCCTCTGTAGGTTACAGGAAGTGTGGGAAGATTTAAAGAAGAAGTAACACATGATCAGTTTTGTTATTCAGAGAAATCACCCTAGAAGCAGCATGGAGGGAGAGGTTGCAAATGAGAATCAAAGGTGACGCCCAGACGGTGGCAATGATCCAGGTGAAAAAATGTTGAGGACTGATGTAAGACAGAGGCAGTTTTGATGGAAAGAAGTGAGAGATTTATAAGGAATTTAGGAGAAAACATCAAAACTTGTTTATCAATGTGAATGATTGGGGGCAACTGTGCTGAAAGGTGAGGAATTTGAGATTTATATATTTCACTGGTAATCTGGTGAGTCACTGGTGAGGCCAGTCACCCAGTCCAGGGAATTCTGTAAAAAGAGAAATTTAATGCAGGATCAGGTGGGCGTATGAGGAGGGAGTTTAAAAGTCTGCAACCTGTTGGATTTTCTGCAACCTTATGGGACAATACCTACACCTACAATGAATCCCAAACACAAGATACTACATTAAGAGTTCTGGAAAACTCAAAATCAAGCAGTTTTTAGTCTGAAGAGTTTTACTTTCAGGGAAAGAATAATACAAGCATTGAAGAATGTCTAAGACAAGGCAGGATATCCTAGGCAGCATTAAACAAGAAAAGACAGTGATAGCATTTCCCAGAGAGTGAGCCCTCTTTTGACTGGAGTGAGCAGGATGGGCTACATGAGTGAGAAGGTCCAGGAGATTCCCCTGCTGGTCATCAGCACTTATGTTAGTAGAGATGGTGGTGACAGAAGGAAGGACTAGGAAAGTCATGGCAGAGCAGCAAGGCACAGAAACAGCAAGCACAGAGTATATTTATAGAATGTTCAATCCTTCATTTTGACTACAAATTAAGGTTTAAAAAGAAGACTACACCGGGTACGATGGCACAAGCTTGTGATTCCAGCATCTTGGAAGGCTAGGGCAGAAGGATTACAAGTTCAAGGCCAGCTTCAGTATTTTAGCAGGATCCTAAGCAACTTAGTGAGACTTTGTTTCAAAATGAAAAGTAAAAAGGGCTGAGGATGTAATTCAGTGTTAAAGCATTCCTGGGGTAAATTCTCAGGAAAAAAAAAAAAACTACTAAATGACGATTCTGAAATAAAAATTGGGACCAGATTCTGAAGAGCTTTGAATACTCAGCATCATAGTTTATTTAGTTGGCAACTGCATGGGGGATTGGAGTTTTAAGCTTTAGTACGGTTTTAATGGTAAAGTGGCCATATCAGAGTTTCAATTGAAGAAAATTAATGAAGTCTAAACATATGGGATGGACTAAGGAAATAGAAAAAAGTCTTTGAGGATCCTATTTAGGAGCCTGTTAAAACAATCCATGAAGAAAAAACTGAAAGCCATTATGGGGAATAGAAAAGAAGAATAGAATGGATAGGAATTCGTATTATTTTCAAATTAAGGATGAAAAGAAGGAATAAGCCAAGGATCGTTCTCAGAATTTGTGTCAAGCACTTGGGTAAGCTGGCTGTGTGGACATTGGATCACCCCGGATGATTACACATTAGGAAAAAAATGATAAGTCTGGGCGATTTGGAGGAACGAATTTATCTGGGAAGAAACTGTTCCTAAAGATAGCAAAGATGAAGACCAACAGAAAATTATCCATTAGCTTTGAATGAGTGTATTTATTAAAATTGTGGGAATAGAGGAAAGACTAGAGGGGAATAGGGTTTTCTCTTTGTTTATAAAGTTATTTAGCTAGAATAATGCCCCAATTGCTTCTTTCTAATTCCAATATTCTGTAAGTCTAAGATTCTACGAACATTGATATTTTCTCAAAAATTTGGAGAGCACGTAAATAGAGATGTTGTATATAATAGTAGGATTTTATTTGTAAATAAAGGGTAATGATCAGCAGGAAGAAAGATTAAAAAGAAGCAAAAAAAAAAAAAAAGATCATGATTAGCAAGACCCCTGAATGAGAGCCACAGCAGAGCAGAGAACATTTGCTGAGCAAACTGGTGCAGCCCACCGTAGCCATGAGTGAAGGAAAGATGGTCAAAGACAGAGCAAGGGTGGAGAAGGATTAGAAGAGGGGCATTTGATTGGCTTGGGCACATGGTAAATTAGCAGGTGAGGGCTCCCTTATGAGAATGAAGGAGTATGGACGGGGAACTGGAGGAGCCTGAATGGTGTCTGCTGGTCCTGCTTCCAGGAGAGCAATAGACTGAAAACTGTCAAAGAGTGGGGATGCGGATTGCCTTATGTCTACAATCCTCTTTACCCGAATGGCTCTCTTTATTTACTTGAGTGGAGTGTGACAATTCAGCATGTTTAAACAGATACTCATTTCCTGGTGATTAAAAGGGTAGGTGATTATACTTTTTCTGCAGCCCTCTTCAGTGAGATTAATTGAAGCATAAGAGCTGAGTGACAAGTCGACCTTCATGGGCAAAAGGCATGTGATAGGGACTGGAAGGGAGGTGATGTTTCTTTGATCTACTGCACTTCATTTAGAGAAACTGGTATACATAAATTCTTAGGATTTTCTTCAGCACATAATAGCATAGACTTAGCACAAATTACCGTAGTAGACAATCTCTTAGTTTTTGATGGAGGGGCAAAAAGCAACGAAGAGGGAGAAGTCCTGAGCCAAAGCTCCTGTCTCATTTTATCCAAGTTTAGAGAATCCAGTGTGTATAGACACAAGCTTTTAAAATATCATTTATTCATGAAAAATCCAAAAAGGGGATTACTTAGAGAAGTTTATCATTTAAAAAACATTAAAAATCCACACAAAAAGCAGAACAGTAGTGACACATATAATGTTTCAAAATGAGTAGAGAGAATCTTTAAGGGAACTCCTAGGAAAATTGTCTGGTCAGTAGTCATCTAAGAACCTCCTTTATTTAGGGGAACTGGAGTGGGGTCAGGAGAACATAATATTTTTCAGCACCAGCAGATCTCCAGTAATTGGACTTCAAAACCATGCTGAGTCCTTATTTCTTGAAAACCAAGTTGAGACTTGTATAGTATTTTACAACAAAATAATACTCCCTGGCCAAAAGCGGAATCTCAAAATGTAGTCAACGTACAATCTGGACCCATTCCACCTGCTTTCAAAAGCTGCCAAATGTTTACTTTCTTTCATTTTGTCCTGTGTTGTGTTTTCACTCATAACACATATTTTGCACCAAAAATAATTTAGTGGCTTAGTGGGAATAGAGTCATAAATGAGGAGAAAATGGAGAAACTGCTGGCTGGTGGAGCGGCCCACGATTAATAAATTGTGTAACATGTGACTTGGCAGCTCTTTGATTCACCAGCAGAGTCCCCTCCCTTGTAAATTCTAGTTGGCTTTCCCATACATTATTATGTGGATTCCTTATAACCACTTCCCTTTCTGATTTTCCAGAGACGGGTATAAAGTTTCCCTAAACGCCAATAAAATGTGAAATCTTATCCCCCTCTTCAGGCTGGCTTTGTGCAGTCATCTTCTAAAATAAGAACACCAAACGTCTGAAATGTTGCTCTTTTCTATTTTTATGTTCATTCAATAGTTACCATTCTTCAGAATATCACAGTCTTCATCTCAACAACTGTTTGTTAAAAATTACTGGGATGAACATTGAGGGAAACTTCACATCCTTTCTTTTCACCTTGAAAAATAAAATTAATTTCTCCTGCCACTGTGAAGAAAGATCCACACTGTTCAATCACTAGATAAGACATCAATTTCTCCACCTAATCTAAATCTGTAGGTGAATGCACTTGAAAGAAGCACAGCAACTTCAAACCCTTTAACACATGGTCTTAGCTTGCTGATATTTTCCTGAAGCAACATGAAAACATGGAGGTTAAAAGGTTGATTTCATTTATGTGATCACAGGATATTCATCTTCTATGGTGGCATCAGATTCAAACGTTGCTACTGATTTTGACACGTTAAAGAAAAGGCCATTTTGCCACACTTTACTAGTCCTAAACATTTGTTGACAAGCTTTCAAGAGGAAGTTTCCATCTGGGGCAGTGGAGGAGAGGAGGGATGTAAATAGTTTCATTATGTGCAGTGTCTTCTGAAAATCATTTTTATTTTCTTTTTTCATATTTTTTTTAACATGGAACTTTGGCAAGTATAAGCCTAAAATATATACATAGCATTACATCACTTGTATTAAATCATTTTGTATTTTGAAGGCCTTCTAGATTCAGAGAGTAGAAATTAGTTAGAATGAAAAGATAAATCGTTCAATATGTCCCAAAGCCTCAGAATTTGTGGTCCCCAGTATCAGAAAAAGATCATGGCATATTTATATCAGACCTGCAATGTGCATGTTTGGATATGTAAATGTTGACTTGGAATGAAACTGGAGAAAAAGATGCTGCAAAAGAAGTTTAGTGAGTTTGAGAAGAAGGGATTGTACCTCCATTAAATATTGATTTTTATAGTCCTCAACAATACTTAAGTAAGGTAGGTAGTATTTTGGAGGTTCTGATGTGCTTTAATTTTTCTGCATTTCTGAATACATGACTAGGTTCCAGATGGAGACCAGCAGAGATTTGGGTATGTAATCTGTGATAACTGAGGGGAAGAATTCAACTAAGGTCAGATGGCTGTTGTTCCTGGAAGGCAGGGGTAGAATCTCCACCCAAAGAATGGATATTGAGTGGATCATAAGCTCATCAATTTTGGAGTGTAGAAACAGTTTGGGAATGGAAAGCAGCAGGATGCCTAGAGATCAGATACATTGGAAGCAGCTTGCTATAACAAGTGCACACAGCTACTGTATGTATGGAGGTCAACATAGGGAGAAGGCTGGGCTAAGAATCACCATACCAGATAGCAACTACTATCTAAAGAAGCTACTTTGGGGGGCTGGAGTTCTGGCTCAGAAGTTGGAGCACTTGCCTGGCATGCACAAGGACCCAGGTTCAAATCCCAGCACCACATACACAACTAAGTGTCAGAGAAACAAAGACCAGATGAAAAAATTGAGTTGATTCTTTTTCTCTCTCACTCTAAAAAATAAATAAATAAATAAAGGGACTATTTGCACACATTACCAGAATGAGTTTTAAACTGGATAAAGATTGATTTTCCCCACTAAGCAGTAAGTGAGGATTAAGAAAAAAAAATCAGTTTATTTATAGGCTAACTGAAGGAGCTACTACACTTTTCCAGCATGCGTGAAGACTACTGATCACTTTGAGCAAAGCTCTGGATCTATTTCTAAATTTCCAGTTGTCTATTGAGTAGTATCACTGTTCCCAAATGACCAAATGTGTCTTGTAATATCAAAGCACATCTTTTATTTAGGAAGTGGTGGTAAAAACTTCCCACCGGATGCTTTCCATAGCTCTTCTTTGTAAATACAGATGTCATAAACTGATGGTCTTTAGGTCATATCAAGCATATAGATATGCTTTATTTGACCTGTGCAATTATTTTTAAAAGTAAAGTAATATTTTAAAATTAGGATATCTCACAACATAATGGATTTCTGACTATTGATGAAAAGATCTGGAGGTCTGGTAATATTATTGTACCTACTTTCCCAAATGTTGGTGTTGGCTTGAACTGAATTTTGGGTGTCCAGGCCATGTGAGAGATGCAGATTCCACTTTTCCACTGGATCCATTACTATTCTCTTCTAGGCATGCTTCTACTAGACACCTTGTCCTTTTTATCCCGGACACTTTTTGACATTGGGTTTATGACTGCTTCGTCCAAAGCATAAATTTCTGCTTTATACCCAAGTCCTCCAGGATGCCCACTCCACCTATATTTTCAACTGCTGTCTTTCATTCTCTCTCTCTATTCCCTTATGTTCCCTCCTCTTCAAACACAGCTGCAGACTCTTCATTTGTGTTACTTGGCTTCATTCCTTTCTTTAAGATGTTTGAGGTCCCCCTGCCCCTGCCTCTCTTGCTCTAACCAAACCTTCAGAGTAAAAAATTTAAGTCAAACCAAGACCACAGACATTTCCTTCTGATGCCACTATATACAAGGCGTTGTGTTAACTGCTGCTGCTCTGATCCTTTCCCATAAGTAGATTGCCATATCATTGGGAGTATAATGCGTAACACTTAACAATTAAGTTAAACATATAATACATTGATTAAGAGGTCACCAGAAAGATAGAGAAGACAGAATAAAGCAGTGTAACTCTTGCCACCACAGAAATCTAAAGGAGTTGCCCACATCATCTGCATTTCCTTAAGATAGAGAATCAAAATTCAGGTTTTCTGTCATGGAAGAGTAGCTTTATTTGTTTCAAGGGTGTTGCTAAATCTCAACCTGGAGGGCTGGAGTGCTGGCTCAGTGGTTACGGTGCTTGCCTGGCATGGGCGACTGCTTAAGTTCGAGCCCCAGCACCACATAAACAACAACGTCTCAGAGCAATGAAGGCCATATGAAAAACTAAATAAAAAATTGTTTAAAAAAACTCAAAGTAGAAATTTTATTTACATTTAAAACAATGTCTAAGAACTAACACAATTTATATCAATTTGCATCTCAATTACATGCATACATACCTACATAAAAATATATAATGCACATTTATCTGAAGTTAAGAAAAATTAAAACCATGCATGTATAGTTCATGTTTCTTCCAATTTGGTAGTCAGTGATTCTTCAAAAAATGTGCATTTTAAAATTTAATAAAATGTTAAAACATTCATGGTTGTTTTCTTACTTAATATAACTACAAAACAGTATTTTTTTTTCCTTAGTGTATTAGGACTTCCCTGGAAGAACTAGTTGTCATGGAAAAAGTGTTCTTCTAGGGGAAAAAAAATGTTTTTTTTTTCTTTCCTGACACACTGTCAGAACTTACCTCTCTATGCTCAGTCCAAGCTAAGAAATCACAAAGGTATCCTGCTGATAAGCAAGTTAACTGTTAAATAAGGCTCCAGGGCTAAAGGTTAATAGGCATGGTTTTCACAACAAATTTTATAATAGACATACATCACACCTATTAACCTAAACACCCTATTATATTTATCATATTTGATTTTGTTTTATTTAACTTTCACCATTCCCACCTAACAAAATTATTGTTCTCCTTGTATTCCTGGAACTAAATCACTATTGTAATCTTGAAAGTAGTTCTATCGGTCATGTTGCCATTAGTAACTTAAATAATTATTTAATTAAGGCCAATCAGAAAAAGGTCTTGAGGGAGTTTTGCTTAAATAAATTGAAATAGTAATGCTGACTCTTCCTTTTTGTTGGCTTTCATGAATTATTTTAATTGGTGGAAATGTAATAGTATCTACCAAATGATGATTGTACAAGAAGATTTATAGCAACCCATCTATTTCAATCAGCTTGGTGATTAATTAATGTAGATTAGTTAATTAACCTTGTGGTATGGTATCCTGCGGGGTTCAGTGATGGCTATCCATCTACACTTCTGTCACCTCATTGGAAAAGGACTGAATGCATCACTGGGGAATTGGAGGGTTCATTGTTGTCCCTAGCCATATTTTTATACAATTAAGAAAAAATGATTCATTTTACTATTTGAATAGATTATCATTCCCTGTTTAAAAGAAGTAGAGACCTGGGAGTGTAACTCAGTGGTAGAACACTTGCCTAACATGCAGGAGGATCTGGGTTCTATCCACAGCACTAGAGAACAAAACAGAAGATCTCCTCCCCCACAAAACAGAGGTATAAGAGGCTCAGGGAGGGAAAGAATGCTCTCTATCACTTTCCCAGGCACTACTGAAAGCTTATCTGGCCTTAGTTTAAATATGCCTGGTCCTTTCAAGGGAACCATTCTCCCCTTTCCCTTATTCTACTCACCTTGCAACCCAACAAATTTATCCCATATGTTCAAAATAAACACATGAGCATCCAAATTCAGAAGATTTTCATGGATGTCAGGATATGTCAGGAATGTAGGTAAATGCTAATGCTAACCAGGGTATCTCTGAGGAAACTGGCCTTGAGTTTGAGTAGCAACATTCTATCAGTTAAAATGGCTGTTTTTACTAAAATAATTATTTATTTAGTGGTCCTTGATTTCCAAATTAATTAGCAAAATTTCTTTCTTCCTATGAGTGCCCTTTTAGTCCCCTATTAGTCATCCACGGAAACAATAATCTTCTAGTTCTTAAAGCTAGTACTTAAAATAGGAATATAGTGGTACTTTCTTTGCAATAGCTCAACTTTCCTTGTACTAGGAATATTCATATGATTTCCATTTTATTTATAGAAACTTTTATTGTTTTAAAATACAAAGATACAAAGATTTTAAGAATAACATTTTATATTTACATGTATACTCACTAGTTTCCATCTTTTTTGTTTCTTTCAATTTAATTCTTTTTAAATTTCCAAGTTTCTCTAAACATTTATTTACTTGGGCCAAGCAAACTCTCCATTTTAGATATAATTGTAAAAGGAAAATGACACAATTCAAATGAAGCACTCAAATGAACAAACTCATCAGTATAGTAAGAAGTGTTCTGCTGATAAGGTTTTCTTATCCAAACATTTATGAACTGTTTTATCAGAATAACAGCCTCTACCACAACAACAAAAAAAAAACAACGGTAGAAACTTTAATTTGAGGACACAACACTGTGTAAAGCAAGCTTACTGATAATTACAAATTAGGTAAAATTATGGTTAACTTAATGAAAAGGCTTAAGTGTGCCAGGCCAATGGTGAAGGACCTGAATCTCAGGACAGAGGAGCTTTTCTTGATTACAATGATTACATCATGGTCATTAGAATTTAAAGTAACTAACCCAAACACAGACATCATATCTTCATTTGATAGCTGTAGTCTAGTAAATAGTGGGAAAGGATGTTATGTATGGATTAAGCTTGATGAAATGAAAACAGACATTCTTTTTGAACCTGTCTGGCAAAGAAAACAAAAACTTTAGAATCAGGCAGTCAAGTTAAGTTTTTCAGGCTTAGGCTTTTTGATTGGAAGGGGTCTGGGTTATGTTTTTGCTTTTCTTTGTTTAATAGGGAAGCCGCTATAACTAGCTATGCATGATTCTCTTTTTCACATGAACTCTCTACCAAGTAAGATGTTAGGGACCTATGTTTTGAAACTTAAGCCAATTAGTATTTTCAAAGCGTAATGAGGGGCTAGCAATTTTTCAATATTTTTTTTCATCTAAAGTAATACAACTAAACCTGGAGTGTGAGTTTTAACTCTCCAAATGTCAATCCTCAAAAGGTCTGCAGGGTCCTACCCTGCTCTGCATGCAGAGAATTCATGCTGAGAAGACAAATGCTTTGCTCAGGGGAAAGGGATGCATTGCGTTACAGTTAGAGCTACATACATGAAAGCAAGCCCACTGGCCCCTGACCCTCAACCTCTACTTCAGAGAACTACCTGTGGGAACCCTGCTTGAACACCAGTATTTAGGAAGATCGGGGCATTGGGCAAAGGAAAACAAGCATAGAACAAAAGCCAGCATGATGGTGTTTCCTTGTATTACCTGTCCCATGAATACAAGATCTAACGGTTTAAGAAAGTGCAGAATTTTTAGGTTTTGTTTCTATTAAGAAAAAGAAGCGAACTAACATAACATCTACATTATACAATTTTAAGAGAAAGCAAGCTAATAAGTTGGCATGTGGTATGAACTTCAGCGAAACATTAAGTGTAAGTAAAGACAAGAACACCCAAGTTACAGCTCCATCATTATCATCATCAAAAAGCATTTATTGAGTGTCTGGACTCACTGAGCATCATTGAACCTAAGTACTTTAAACTTAGTTTAAAGTACTTAAGAAGGGAAACTAAATCTTAGTGTAAACACAGCTCAAGTAACATGAATTGATATCAGCTCCTTAAACTGCACCTTGAAGAAACCATTACATCCTTAAAAAAACAACTATATGGAGAGGCTACATGTAAAGCTCGTATGTTTGATCACTCTGGTAAATACGTGGTTTCATTTTCTACTTTACTGACATTTCAAAATGGTTAGAGGGACTCGCAAAAGTTTCACAGTAATTTTCAGATAAGGTTTTATTGTCACAAAGAAAAAACATGGATTAAATTAACCTTCTAAATTGCCCTTTCTTGAGTCATTTGGTCTTGGGGAGGGGGGAATACACAATCAAACTTGTAAAGTTTTACATTACCTGTTGTTTTAGCATCTGCCACAGTCTCTGTCAAGGAATTTTCCTCAGATCCTAGAAATGTGCAAGTCTAACGCTATTGCTGAGGAATTTTTAAATCTGAGATACCAAGGAGCTGGAACCTAATCTGCTCAAATAGAAGGCAGAGAGTTGGCCATGAAAATAAGAAAGCATGGAAACCTTAGGAGAAAAAGTTGTACTTCTTTCATAAGGGCAGCAGGCCCGCTACCAATTTTGACTTAATTCTTTTTGGTCAGCACCAGGCAGAAGCATTTTTTTTAAATCTTCCTAGTTGGTTCTATTATTCAGTCTCCTGTGTACCTACAAACTCAGGTCACTTTATTTTGCCTGCTAATTCCTATGGCCATCCCATGGAAATAAGGAGGGAAAAATAAACAACCATAAAAAGCTTCTTAGACACTGGCATTTTTCTTATCAACTTGAAGATTAACTTCACTAAGTTGTCCTGGAGAGGATGGGGCCCAGCTTTTGGCACACTCATCACTTAAAAAGTGGTAAACTGCAGTGCAGATCATAAAAACTGGTAACATTATATGGATAAAAGTCAAATTGGATCTGAGTTCCAAGGGATCCAAGGGATCAACAGGCAGATGCATAATCACACTGCAGGGAAAATGACAATGAATGAAGATTCGTATGTACATACAGAGCTTGAGAAAAAAGAATTGAGCACTCAGCTGGTAAGGATGGATTAAGAAACCCAGACTAATAAGCAAGGATGTCAGCATAAGTAGTGATGAGTATTTTGGAAACAGAGGCCATATTCTTCCACTTAGAAATGATATGCATTCTCCTAGAGCTGAACATGGAGCTCAGGCAAGTGAAATAAAGAATAAGTCAGTTCCGGTCCCAGGTTATTTGTTATTTCAGAATCCCATGGTTCTGATAAAGTATCAATGACGCATGTGCAGCTACTCATAGTTATAGACTTCACTTATTTTTCACATCTAGTTGTCATAATAATTACAGATAAGAGTCATCTCTTTTTTTTCAGGAGAAGAAATTGGGAATTCAGTTTTTTAACTTGTCCAAGGAATATAGCTCTTTAATGATTAAATTAGATTTGTAATAAATGTTAGGTATTTCTATTCTCTGTGTTTCATTGCTTTGTAATTTATTCTACCAAATTTTTGTAATTCAGAATAGCACGTTCAATAATGTCACAAAATTTTGATACTTTTTGTATCAATTGTGGAAAAGAAGATTTGCTTTTGATAATTTTTCATATTTTTTCATTTCATATGATCATTTCCTGTTCTTTCAGTTGTGTAAACTGTATTAGATATATCTGAAGTGCTATTTGGCTGTGTATTTTAGTTTCAGTGGAATTAAACATATACAAAGTATTTACCCTTATTATGTGGTGGATATTTTTTAACAACTACTGTAATGTTAAATAAGGTTTCTAAGAGTCTATGATTCTGGGAAAATTTAATGATAAAATATCAATTTTGTTTGCATCTAAACACCTGCTAAATTACTGAGTATTTTTTTTAATTAAGAATAGAGAATTTAAGTATAAATATATATCTTTAACCTAAAGTCATCTGGGAAGAAAATTACTGTAGTGTTCATGAATCTAAAACCTAACACATGAAGATGTGGAATTTACATTTTATTCAATTCTGGATGTTTTAGATTTTTTTTAATATGTTAACATTTGAATTTAGAGATAATTCATGAAATCTTTGAAAAATCACATCTTTATGTGTGTGTATATTTTGTATATATATATATGTGATGTGTGTGTGTATATACATACACACATCCCATAGATATAGATACACATTTTAAATATCTGTTGTCCAAGGCAGCCTTAATCCCAATTAATCAATGAATGGGAATTTATTAATCCTTTTTTATTTGCTGAATTCTCTTACATAACCGAAAGAAGGGCTCTAAGATCTGGTTCTTGATCTCAAGAAAACATATACAGTCGATACTAAGGAAATAACTGTAGACAGCATTAAGAACCCAAGTGTTTAAATTCAAGGTAGATACTTCCTATCCAAGGCAGGAAGGAAACAGGAAGTCAGACTGGGAGAAGGGCTTATTGAGGACCTGTATGGTAACTTCGTGCTCAACCAAAAGGTATACTTTAAAGCAAGATTCAGTGGCTTGTCAAATGTAAAAGAAGGGTAGAGGGCTGGAGAGGTGGCTCAGAGGTTACAGTGATTGCCTGTCATGCACAAGTACTCGAGTTTGAACCTCAGCACCATGTACACAATGGAGTCTCAGAGCAATGAAGGCCGTGTGAAAAACTAAAATAAAATTGAGTCTCTCTCTCTCCCTCACTGTCCTTCTCTCTTAAAAAAAGGGAGGGGGTTGGAAGTAAGAAGGTCTCATGGCCAGCAAAAGTGATGTGCTCATTTTAGAGAAGTTATAGTGAACATAAAATCTAGGTATGCTTGTAGAGAATTTTTTATTTATTTTTTATCCATGTTATGGACACAGAACTACTTGCTTAAGGTTTGTTTTTTTTTTTAGGTGTTATATAATCTCTATGTTTTTATGTATTCATTTAAACATCAACTGAATAAGGTTTTGCAGAATGGCTTGGAGAGGCTACATAGTTTATTGCAAGCTTGAATGATGAGAGCCTAAAGAAATAGAAACAATAGGGGGAGAAATTGTTAGCACTCCCTATTTGGAATTATCCATAGTTTTGCAACAATAAAGTAGTAAAGATTATTTGAAAAAAGGAGATATATTACTTCTAATTTCTCTACTCAAATATAAGAATTTTCACTTTAGAAAATGATCTCCCATCTTGATTACTATATACAGACATAATAGTATTCATAGAAAATTTTATTTTTACATTGTTGTTGAAAACAAGAAGGAATTTTGAAGAAAAAAAAAGATTGAATACTCAAATACTGGGGATGTGAATGATGTAAGAATTGTGATTCCAAAAAGCATTTGTAATAATTTGCAAATAACGGAAGGAAGCTGGTTAGTGAATAAATATTCAAAGTCAATTTTGGACATGCTGAGACTAGTTTGAATATATCTCAGAGACACTTGGACACATGAGATTACAGGTCTGGTCTGGAGATGTGGATTTGACAGAAGGGAGACAGGGTGACATGGAGACTTTATGGTCACACAGACACAGGGTTTGTTATGATCCTTTCTGTTTACTCTCTGGCTGACTTCAGGCATGTTATCTGAATCTTTGGGGTCATAGCTTTTCTTTGGATGTAAGAAGCTGCCCTTTAGAATTCTGGTGACTAGCACTTTATGGACACAATTAAATGTTACTGATTCTAAAGAGGTAACTATAAAAAAAATGTTGTGGTTATCTACATTACTATGTCCCTGTAACTGAACATTTCCCTAGGCATAGCAGTTTCTTGTTTTATTTTAAGTTAAGAATGAGGAATGCTCTAAGGTGAGTAGTTTGGCCCAGTACATACAAAACCACCAATTGGTTTGGCATTGATCTGTTCTAAATTAGATGACTAGAAGAACAAATCAGAGCATCAGACATTTTACTTTGTGTGTCCTCAAGTTCATTTTCCTTCAACACTACATAACCTTTGTTCCAAGAGACATGGCTGATGTGAGACCCCTAGTCTTGCAAAGCCGTCTGAGAAATGAGTAACAAGGAATAGTGATTTCTGTGTAGCTTGACTATGCCTATCAGAAATGATACCTGATGAAATGTGAAGATGCTGATTAATGAAGAAGAGATTGTACAGGTCTGGAAATGCAAGATAACTCTGTACTCCAAGTTACGTCTGGACTCAACTACAGAGAGAAATGTTTTGCTTCAGTCTGTGAATAAAAGAACTTCAGTCTCTGTGGCTGCCCATCTGGTATTTTTCACCAGCACCAAATTCATCAGCAATGATTAGTCCTTTTCTCCAACCCCCTCACTCAAAATAAGTAAATAAAAGGAAAGTTTGGGCAGTAAAAGATCAAGGGACAGTATCTCTATTTTGTGATGTTCTTAAGTTATCCTGATTGGTCAAGACCTAAATAATCATTAAAGAAGGAGCTATGTGATGAAAAGATGAATTTTTCCAAAGTGTATGTTCTATTTGAGCTAACATAGAGAATACAGCTAAAGTAACTCACATAGATTGACAGTTTCTCATGTGAATTCAGGTTAACGATGACATGGTAATACATATTTGGTTTGTTTCATTTCTGCAGCCACATAGAAAAATATTTATAGTCTCTTATGAATAGACTTCTCTATTACAGAAAATCTTGGAATACATATAATTTGCTTTTTTAGTGTATCTTTTTTTTAAAAGAGAGAATCAAATTTTATTTAGTTTCTCATGTGACTTTCATTGCTCCAACACTTTGTTATGTACGTGGTGCTGGGGTTTGAACCCACAGCCTTGCACATGCCAGGCAAGTGCTGTATCCCCTGGGTCACCACTCCAGCCCCTAGTGTATCATTTTTTATGTGCCATTTTATATTAAAGTTACTTTTAATGCCGAGTCATTATATGGTTGTTTGGACCATCTAACATTAAATTGTTTGATATTGTAAAGCCAATAGGATTTCTAAATACTTTAGTTACTCTTCAACAATTATGTAGCAGCGAAGTTAACTCTAGATTTTAAGGCCTGGTTTCTTTCTTTCTTTTTAAGAGAGAGAGAGGGAGAGAGTGGAAGAGTGAGAGAGAAAGAGAATTTTAGTTTTTCATCTGGCCTTTGTTTCTCCAACACTTAGTTGTGTATGTGGTGCTGGGATTTGAACCTGGGTCCTCTTGAACACCAGGCAAGCTCAATAACCACTGAGCCACTGCTGTAGCTCCTAGGGCCCAGTTTTAAAGTGAAGAGAGGGAGGGTGAAGGGAATCAAAGAATAGGTTTTCTCCAAGAAAACCTTTAAATCTTAATATTTCTTAATGCTTCTTTCCATGAGGTGTGGTTTTGCAAAGAGCTTTCAGAAGTGCCTGTCGTAATGTGTATCATGATCCTAGACTAAAATCAGGATTTAGAAAAATGTTGGAGCTCTTATTTCAATTTTCTGATTAAATGCATACAACATTAGAAGAAATGAACTTGTAACTACAAAGTGACCAAAATACTATAGTACCTATTTTTCATATTAGATTTAATGAACATGCTAAGTAACAATGCTGAAACACAATGTAAGTTGCTTTCTGAAGTTTCATTGTTTAGTGTCTTTTCTTTTGTTAACTATATTCCCATTCATCCCTAGGGAAATTCCTGTTTTATTTTTAATATTATTTTATTGAGACATAATGTTTGAGTATCATCCTGGAATACATTGTGATAATTCAATGTGTGTATGCAGTGTGTAATGATAAAATTAGGATAATAAGTACTTCCATTTTTTCAAACATTAGTCATTTTTAAGTGTTAGAACTTTTGTCCCTTTTTTCTAGTTATTTTGAAATATATCACAGATTGTTTTAACCAATAGTTGCCCTACTGTGTAATAGGAAACCAGAATTAATTTTTTCCCCTGTGTTTTGGTGCCCCTTGATGAATTTCTTTCTGTCCCTCTTCCTCTATCCTTCCAGGTCTCTGGTGACCACTGTTCTACTCAGCTCTTCTATGAGACTGAGTTTTTAGCTTCCACAAATGAATGAGAACATGCAGTACCCATCTTTCTGTGTCTGGCTTATGTCACTTAACATAATGGCCCCCAGTTCCTTCAAATTCTGCTGCAAATGACAAGATTTCATTCTTTTTATTACTGAATAATATTCCATTCCATATGAATACCAAATTTTATTTATTGGCTCCTCTACTGATGGGGTTTATTCTGTATCTCAGCTACTATAAATAGTGCTACAGTAAAGATGGGTGTGCAAGTATAATGATTTCTTCTCCTTTGACTACATACCCTATGGTTGGACTGCTAGATCTGATGGTAGTTAGTCTATTTAATGTATTTAAAGGACTCTCCATTCTGCTATGGAAAATAGTAGCTGTGTTAATTTATGTTTCTACCCACAGACTATGGGCTGTCTTTTCTCTGCATCCTCTTTATCTTTAGTGATACTGAGATTTGTCATACACATGCTGGACAGTTGAATGGCTGAGTTAATTATCATTTGTTGCCATTCTTAGTTTGTTTTCAGAATTCGTTGTATTTGCAGAATAATCATTGATGTTAGGTTAATAAAAATCACTCTTCCTATCCTCAGCAGCCACTGTGGGTCTATCATGTAAACATTTTGGTCACATTATAACAGCTTTACCTTCTTTGCATTGACTGCTAGAAAACTCTGAGATAAGTTCATGGCTAACTTGTAAGAAGATTAGGGGACTTAATGGTGCTTTCTTCATACATTAACCTTTCTTCCCACACCCTTATTTTCCCATACTTACTCTGAGTTATATTTTGTTTTTAGATAATCCATTTTATAGTATGTTTGTATAACTGAATATTTAATATTCGGGATATACACTCAAAGACTGCTAGTAACATTTACTACACAAAGAACAAGCATTTTAAGAAGTATGCTACAGAGCATCAAAATTGTTCTTTTTCTTGTTTCTTTCTTGTCTGATTTGTTCATGTGTTCCTAAGTACAATAATCTCAATAATTTTTGAAATGGTTTTTGAAAAGTAAGGAGATTAATTGGTCAGGGAACTGCCTTCAGGATAGCTTGATCTCTGATAGCAATTGGCAAATTGGGAATTTAAGTTCTTTGCTGTCAAAAGAGAATCATTCATGCCTAGAAGAAAACTTAATAAAATTTTAGTGATGAATATGTGTAAAAGTTTCCTTGATAAATCACTTATTTACTAGTTGTACCAACAAAACTAAAATGTCAACTATTTGTGATAAAGCCTGGGCTAATTTTCGCTTCACCTTCCACTTTATTTTATTTTTTTTCCACATTTAGTAGAAGCATATTGCGATACAGGATACAGATGAGGGGGAA
>PVKS010029372.1:0-25446 GCA_004027875.1 Aplodontia rufa | reverse complement strand
TTGAGCATGCCAGGCAAGCACCATAACTACTGAGCCACCGCTCCAGCCCTCTAGATAAGTTTTATTCAAAGCAAATACCAAGTACCCCATTTTCATTGCATATCATATGCATTATCAAGGAGCTTATCTAAGTCTTTTAATCATGCACCTAAGTTGAAATACTACGAAAGGCATAGCTTGTCTTAGTTACATGCATAGAGTGAAGGAAAGAGAAGATGCTTCAGGAAATTAAAGCCTCCTCCAGTTTCCGAAGTGCATACCCTTTCCTCGTGTGTCTTTCAGAGTTTGCATGTCACCAGCAATCACTTTCTTATGTTTGGCTTTGGCAGCTGATGGACCACTTGAAGGCTGGAATTGAAGATGTGTGTGGGCATTGGAGCCACTACCAAGTGAGAGACAAGTAAGGCACTCATGGCTTCTTCATTACCTAACAATGGATGCTTGGGGCATCCTTGGGAACTTTCAGAGGGGGCCAGGAAGACAAAGCTTCCGGGAGCCATGCCATACAAGAAGTTGTTGGAAGTCCCCAACATGCCCAGCCTGGAAAATGAGCTGTCAGGTGAAGAAGCTATAAACTTGGTTAGATTGCTTCAGAGAGAACTGGTACTACGGATGAATGGGGAATAGAAAGGTCATGTTTAAGTTTAAAATAAGGATATGATACACCAATGATAAAAGCAGCAGAAGTACACAATGACTGGCTTCATGAGGTAAAGATAAAGGGTGTTTTGTGACTCAATAGGGATCCTGGGGCAGAGCGTCCTCCATTGTGGGGGACATCTCAATGGAAGATCATTCAGGGTCCTTCCTGCACAATGACTCTTTAAAAATCCCAAAGTCCATCTTCTCTGCCATGGCTCACGTTTATGAACTGATTCTTTTTCTGAATTTAGTCTTAAGATGGCAGACGGTGGCTGGAGATAAGGGCTCTAAGTTGTGAGTGGGAGGCTCAAGCTATATGAGCATGTGTGACTATTTTAGGTGTGTGAAGAGGGGATGCTGATGGAGGATTCTTGATCATTTGGGGCTGGGAAGGAAAAGAAAGCATGTGATCAGGGAGGCTGGAAGGGAAGCAGGAGTGAGCACCAAGAAACCACTCAGCGTATGGAGAAACACAGAGGCCCTTTGGGGGAAGGGGACCATGGGGACAAGGGGACCATAGCGGCCCCTGGAGCTGAACAGTAAAAAGTCAAGGTGAGTTCAGCAAGAAGAATGTCAGAAAGGTCGTGAAGGTGGAAGAGCTGATTATAGGGGATTAAAAGATTAACAGGAGGGATTGGGGATTTAGCTCAGTGGCAGAACGCTTGCCTAGCATGCACAAGGCCCCGAGTTCAGTCCACAGCCCTGAAAAAACAAAACAAAACAATTAACAGGAACCATGAACTTTTGTAAGAAAGGGCAGAAACTAGAAGGTCAAGGGGATGACCCAGATGGAGCCTGCGGTTTGAGCCTCTGAACTGAACAGATCTCCAGTCTCAGGAAGTCAGCCTGCCACACCTGGAGGGGACTTAACTGAGAGAGTCCACCTGGACGGGCATGGAGGTGCACACCTGCAATCACAGAGACTCAGGAGGTTAAGGCAGGTAGACTGCAAGTTCAAAGCCAGCCTCAGAAATTTAGCAAGGCCCTAAACAAGTTAGGAAGATCCTGTCTCAAAATAAAAAAACAGAAAGGACGGAGGATGAATGGTTAAGCGCCCCTGGAACCAAAGAAAAAATAAAAATAAAAAAAAATCCACCTGCCTCATGGATTAGGACACCAAACACTAGATAATAAACCAGCAGCCTGGGAAGTTATATACCCTTTCAAAAAAAATAAATAAAGCAGCAGTAAAACTACCCTTTGAATGTGAATTGATTGGAAATATTGAAAATTCCATCTCAAAAAAAAAAAAAAATTGGGCCACAGACACATGCACAGCTCCATCGGCCAGAGGTTCCCAACAATAGTCAGCGACCATCAGTATCCAGCCTATTCAGAGTCTCCATCATTCAGACTGTTGGGACATATGCAGGACTTTTTTTCTCTCTCTTAATTGTCAGGATTCAAAATGATCTGCAACATAATGGGGCAAAACTACTGTAACTACCGGGCCATTTTGACTTACTGGGTTTTGATGGAATAGCGCCAGTATTACTGTAAGTGCAGCAGCTGCTCCTAGGAGCTATTAGAATGGAACATTTGTTCCAAAGCCTCAGCCCCCCTCATTTCTTCTCTTACAGTCAGAGCTGCTCTGGGCTGGGCCTCTGCCGCTCCTCTCTCATGCACTCTTTTTGTCCTGATTGCAGCTTGTCCTTTTCTTTTTGTTCAGTTGATTTTCAATGTATTCAGGCCAGTAGGCCTTTCTTTCTTTCTTTCTTTCTTTAAAAAAAATGCATAAGTACTATGAGATTTAAAACAAAATGTGTGCAAGTGCTATGCATTCCAGGCACCGATGTTTTTCAGAATAAAGTTTAGTAGTAGCTTGTTTTAAGAAAAATATGTGCTTAGACAACACATAGAAAGTTTCAAGATTTCCAAAATGTTGGTTTTCACTTTTAGGTTCAAAAAGTTTGATCATAGATATTTACGGAAAATCCTAATCCGAAAGAACCTGCCGAAATCAAGCATTGTTTCTTTGTACAAGAAGCTGGAAATGAAACAAGCTATTGAGATGGTCGAGACTGGGATACTAAGTTCTACAGCTTTTTCTGTACCCCATCAGTAAGTAATGTTTGTTCTTTGATGTAGACCTTCAATCTCAGGATTCCAGGGGGCACTAATGCATGGTTTCTTTTAAAGGTTAAAGCAGAAGGGAAGAGGCAGAGATGAGTGTGTTAGTTAGATTTCCGTTACTGTAACAAATACCCGAGATAATCAGCTTATAAAGAGTAAAGGTTCATTAGGCTCCTGCTTTTGAAAGTTTCAGCCCACGATTGATGGAGGAAGTTACTTTTGGGCCTGTGGCCAAACTGCACATTACAGCAGCAGCCTATGGATAAGCTGTTTACCTGTGGCAAAGATTGGAAAGAGCGGAGGGGATAGTGATTGGTTCTAGTATCCACTTTAAAAGTATGGCCCTGGGGCTGGAGCGGTTACTCGGTGGTTATGGCGCTTGCCCTGCATGGGCAAGTACACGGGTTCAAACCAGCACCCACGCACACAACTAAGTGTCAGAGCAACGAAAGCAATGTTAAAAAAAAAGAAAAACTCAATAAATTGTTTCTCTCTCTCTCTCTCTCACTGTCTTTCTCTTTAAAAAAAAATGTATGGCCCCAATGTCACCCCAATGGCCTGAACACCTCACCTCTTAAAGGTTTCGTCACCTCCTTATAGCACTGTGGTCTAGAGACCCTGCCTTTAACACATAGGTTTTTGGGGACACTGACCTTTGGGAAAGAATCCTCAAAACTATGATTGAAATCTTAGCATTCCGTGACATGGTCCAGGTTCAATATGTTTCACCCAGTCTTTGAGAAAAATTACTTTCCAGCAAAAGTAGTCTCCTTTTATTTATATGACTCCTTCCTTCAGAAGGGAGCAAGTAAATTTGTAGAATGTCAGCATATTTTACAAGATTTTCTGTTTTCCCTCTTGACCAGAAATCTCTATATCCTTTATCCCCTGTCCATGTGATCCAGTGTTTCCCAACCCTGTGTTTGCTTTTTATTTCCCCCATAATTCATTTATCTACCTCTCTTATGTGAGGAGAGACAAGTTACCTTCCTAAGATGCCAACTCGGATTTGGGATAGATCAACCGGCTTTGTGTCGCAACGATGACATTCCTGACACAGGCTAATTGTGAAGTAAAGAGAGACTCATTTTGGCTCACAGCTCTGGAGGTTCAAGTTCAAGTTCAGGTAGCTGCACTAACTTGGGCTTTGGGCAAGGACAGCAAGTGAGTGCTCGTGTCTGAAACCAGTAAACAGACAGCGAAGGAAGAAAGTGGGGTCCCACAAATCCCTTTGAGGTCATGCTCTCAGTGACCCTAAAGCCTCTCACTAGACCCTGCCTTTTGAAAGTCCCCAGCACCCTCCCTATAGCACCCCTCTGACCTTTGAGTGACGCTCATCCGAGCCACATGGATTGAGTGATGGTAAAAAAGAGGTGTGGTGATCTATGTATGGGATTTTTAAAGAGAAAGCTGGGGTGGAGAGGTGACTCCATGTTTATGGCACTTGCCTGGCATGTGTGAGTACGTGAGTTCAGATCCCAACACCATGTACACAACAAAGTGTCACAGCAACAAAAGTCACACGAAAAACTAAATAAAGTTGATTCCCTCTCTCTCTCTCTCTCACCGTACCTCTCTATCTTTAAAAATAAAAAAAAAGAGGGGGCTGGAGCGGTGGCTCGGTGGTTACAGAGCTTGCCTGGCACGCACAAGTACATGGGTTCAAACCCCAGCACCCACGTACATGGCTGAGTGTCAGAGCAACGAAAGCCATGTGAACAACTCAATAAAAATTGATTCTGTCTTTCTGTCTCTCTCACTGTCCTTCTTTCTTTAAAGAAAAAAAAAATAAATAAGAGAGAGAGAGAGAAAGCTGTGTTCACAATTGTATCCAAGGCAAGTCAATGTGAGAGTGTAAGATCTGCCTTGAGACTTTTGTGAGACCAACTTGGAACAGAAACAGGTAGCTGACTGACTTCCTGGTGAAAGAGGACCACAGGCAGCTGATGTGGAGGGCAGGATATGTGAGCAAAGTTGGTACCTGCATATAAATCCATCAACATGTGACAATTTTTTGGAAACATGGTGTGTCTCTGGGATCATCTGCTAACCAATTGTCCCAACAGCTGACTAGATAATTTTGAACATGGCTTTAACTCTCTTACACTTCATAAGAGCTCCTTCAACATCACGAGAATCAGGGCTGGAGTGGTGGCTCGGTGGTTACAGTGCTTGCCCGGCATGCACAAGTACACGGGGTTCAAATCCCAGCAACCCACGTACACAACTAAGTGTCAGAGCAACGAAAGCCATGTGAAAAACACAATAAAAATTGATTCTCTCTCTCTCTCTCTCTCTCTCTCTCTCTCATTCACTGTCCTTCTCTCTTTAAAAAAAAAAATCATGAGAATCAATTCACCTCCTGAAGATGTCCAGTTTTCTTCCAAGAAATGGTTTCGGAATTGGGAAAATTAATCACTTTGTGTATTTAGGGAAGGGAACACTAACCCCTACACCCTGTCATCTTCAGTAGATAAAAACACTTGATCATGAGCTCAATTACATTTTCACATTAGAAAAACAAGTCGAGAGAAAAACTAAGAATAGATAGCCATAAATCTGTCACTAACACTTGAGTGTGATTTCGTGGACAACACCTTTCTCCTCTACCTGCTAATGAATCAGAAACACCATTTCCTTAATTACAAGACCTGGAAAAAAAATCTAATCTGTACCCCTGAGGGTATCAGTGTAAATACTTTCTGCCTTGTTTTGCAGTGAGATTGTTTTTGTGGCTTTTTTTGTTTGTTTTGCGTTGCCCATTACACCCCTTTAAGGAAGTTTTTGATACCAAAAGGGGAAAGTGCTAACGAATATTTATTTACAATGCTGGTTCTGAGCCATAGTGGAGCCAGAGGCAACATGAAAAAAAAAATCAGGAATGCTGATCCTGTTTTCATTTAAAATGCTGAACTTTCCTCATCCAAGTTTTTTTCCCCATTTTCTAAAATCTTGCATTTGAATCTCAATAAATGATTGGTTCCCCCTTACGCTGTGTACCTTAGCTCCAGTGTTGCTCATGGGGCACCTAGTGTGTACCATGCACGGTGAAAGCAGAATTAGACTGTGCCCTTGTGGACACCATACTCTAGCAGGGTTATGACATTAATACAATAAAGAAAGAATGAAAAGAATAAAGGTTACAGAACATGCGATCATAAAGAATAGGAAGCTGTGCCAGCCAGCAGGTGGGAGGACAGGTGAGCGTCCTGGTCCCCTGGTATGTGACCTGTTCACTGAAGGATGAACGGAGTTAATGCGGTGGTGGAGGAGGTCAGACAGCTCCAGGCAGTTGGACTTTAGCAACTTCCTCTATTGGTTCCCTCTCCAGTCCTGTGAGCACTTGGTCTAGGAATGTAGGGCCACTTATCTCAAATGAGAATCAGTCTATCATATGCTAAACCATATTTTGAATCTCTGCATTACATTGGCTACAAGCAATTGCCAATGTAACACAGACCACATTCTGACCTCAAGGCAATTTTAAACCAACTTTATTTGGAGCTCCCTGCATCCCCCATTCTCCTGATTCAATTATTTCTTCAGACATTGATTCAAGGTTAGTTCGACAGTCTTATGGCAGATTTTTTTTTCTCCTACTGTAATCCCAACCAGTTAATTAAGTGGGGTTAAGAGAGGAGATTTTTTTAAAGCTGATATTTAATACAGGTTTAGCATTTAAATTGCATTTATTTGATCTCATCAGAAACCTGTAGGACATCAAGCAAAAAGGAATTCCTCTCCTAAGATCAAAGCAGCTAATTTCTTAATAAACAAACCTTCACACAATAATAGGAAAAAGAACTGTGCACCCAGCTTACTTTTTAGGATTCTGTATGAGATGATAAAAACAAAATGTACATATATTTTTCTCTTTAGAAGTTTAAGCAATTGTTCTACCAAAAGGTTTAGATTTCCAAATTCTGCGATCTTCAGGAGAATGCTACTACCAGGGTTGTCTATGGAACAGTGTAGATGGTGTTGATTCTATGAAATGCCATTGTATTATGTCATTTAAACCTCAAAGTTCAAAATGATTAAAAATGTTGAAGCTTTAAAAATATTTTGATTAATGTCATGGAGATATTAAAATATTTATAAATGTATTGCCATAACAGATTGTGACTATACAGTTTCAAAGTATTATATTTTAAAACTCCAAAGTAATTTTAACCTGTCAACTTCTTGTAAAGCACAAATAGCTGAATTGTAGCTTAAGAACTTTCTAATTGGGCTGGAGCGGTGGCTCAGCGGTTCCAGCTCTTACCTGGCTTGCGCTAGGATGTGGGTTCAAATCCCAGCACCATGTACACAACAAAATGTCAGAGCAACAAAAGCCATATGTAAAACTAAATAATAATTGTCCTCTCATTTCTCTCACTGTCCTTCAATCTTAAAATAAATAAATAAGATACTGAGGGATGTTCTTGAAAAAAAAAGAAACTTCTAATTCATCACACATGGGAAGGTACAAGTTCACCTTTTCTGAACTCTTATCAAGATAACTCTGGGATGCAGCTTCTGATGCAATATTTCACTTCCATAATCAAAAGCTGTATTACGGGGAGTAACGTCATCTTGTCCAGGCTTCACTCATTCTAAATGCTAGTCGTCTGGGTGGCATCTAGAAAAAGACTTAAAAAAAAAAAAAAGACTGAAGGTAGCCATGCACACAGAGTAGAGGAGTGGCAGTGGCAGTGAGTGGTCACCACGCTCTTCCCATGGACTTCACGGCCGTGTTACTAAAAGTTCACATATTCTTCTAAACAACTTAGGACACTATGTTTCATCTTGGAGAATACATGCTGGAAAATGAATATGACATCTACTAGATTCCACTACGGAATTAAAGCCTCCTTCTACAGAGAAATAGCATAGGAAGGGAAGAAGGGAGGTAGGGAGGAGGGAGGGAAAAGAAAAGAGTCAGTTGGGCTCGTAAAATTCCTTAGTGGTAGAACATTTGGCAAGGTATGTGTGAGACCTTTGGTTCAATTCCCAGCAACACACACACACACACACACACACACACAATAAATAAATACAAAATTTGGAAAAGCACAAAAAAATGTGAACCTTGCATTCAAATATGTTTGGAATCAGATTTTCCTAGTTCAGTTTTATTAACCATGAAATTACCACTGAACTTTTATTTAAGGCAAAGGAGATTTTCTTTTCTTTAGGGATAATAAATTAATGTTCAGGGTCAAGAGTATAGGAGCTTGCTGTTTGGATCTTTTGACCTAGACCTCTTTGCCAACTCAGTTTTCCTAAGGATGGTATATTTCCTGTGCTTGTGATGTGAGCTTTTCAGGAATGATTTTCTTAACAAAGTGGCATGGAAAAAAAAAAGTGAAATAAAATCCCCAAAATCCTCCAGGTATTACCCTGCTTGAGTTGGCCACACCTCTGTGTATTTCCCAGGGCATCTTCTCAGCACGGATGGCAGGAAGGTGACACCTTTGAGAGACCCTAATTACTTATTCCAGCCCAGAGCCTGAATGGAGTTTAATTAAGTCCAGTGCTTCCCCAAGAGGTCAATTATAAACTGGGGAATGTGCCAGCTTAGATCTATAGCTTTGTCGAGTTTCCCTTTACCGTTTCCTTTATCAGTGGTTTTTTCTATTTGTTTGTTTTACCATGAACATAGAAATTGGAATTGTTTGACTAATTGGCGTTTCTGTTTAGCAATACATTACACCCACCACACTGAAGGAATGTGTTCTGATTGTGAGGGCATGTGGGTGTACCTAAGTCAAAATGAATTTTATTTGAAGGACATGTACACAGTAGGGTTCAAATGCCGTGATAATAATGTTCAGATCACCAAAGCTGGTAACTGAATATCAACAAAGCTGACATTTGCAGGTTTAGATTTTTCCCTATCTTAGGATTGGGAAACTCTGATTTCAATAATTTCGTAGAAAGGTTATTCGTCAGTCTACAGATAGTGTGGCTAAATAAAATCTTGGCAGAATGTGATATGCAGTACCCAAGACCTTTAAAATCAGTTTCTAATTGTGTGTAACTTTTTAAATGTCCTTACTATTTATGGCTATATTGATACTAATATTTTGGGGAAAAATACTTAAAAGGGTGGCCTGCATTGGAATTAATAATTACTTATCTCTGTGATCAATTATCCTGGAAACATATGTAAGCAGATATTAAAGCCATTGGTGCCCTTATGTATTTAAAGGAGCTGCTAGAAAAAGCAAACAGGGCTGGAGCAATGGCTCGGGGGTTAATATGCTTGCCCGGCATGCGCAAGGATGCAAGTTCAAACCCCAGCACCACGTACACAACTAAGGATCTGAGCAATGAAGGCCACATGAAAAACTAAATAAAAATTAATTCTCTCTCTCACTTTCTCTCTCTCTCTCTCACTGTCCCTCTCTCTTAAAAAAAAAAAAAAGAAAAAAGAAACCCACAGGCAGGCAAATAGCCCCATTAGAGTTCCTAGCGAGATATCAGGGAAGGTGATAGTGTTAAAAAGGAAGACTTAAAAGCTCTTTCTTTTCCTTCCTTCCTCTCTTGTTCTCAGGTTCTAAAAAAGTACCTACTATTCATGTAATTAAAAGTTTCTGAAACTCACTGCAACTAGATTGTAATCAAATACATTTGCCACATGAGAATTCTTCCCATAGCATGACATTGAAATCCTCAGAGTCAGTGCTCACTGACTGCTAACCTAGGCTTGACCTGGATTTTTTTTTTTTTTTTGGTACCAGACATTGAACCCAGGGGTTCTTAGCCACTGGACCACATCCTCAGCCCTTTTTTATTTTTATTTTGAGACAGGGTCTCACTAAGTTTCTTAGGGCTTCCCTCAATTGCTGACGCTGGGGTTGAACTTGCAATCCTCCTGCCTTAATCTCCCAAGTCGCTGGGATTATAAGCATGTGCCACCGCACCTGGCAGGACATGGATTTTAAACCCTTCCAGGGGTTTGTGGCACCCAGTATCTCATTGCTGAATGACCTTCATGGTGTGGATGGCTTGATTCCCTTGTTAAATGTGATTCTAGTTTCTTGAAGTATTCTTTAATCAAAAATAAAATCCCTAAAGGTCTGATTCTAAGACAAATGTAATGATACAACTATGTTCGTTCTTAGGTTAGTATTTCTCAAAATGTGTTGTGTGAATGGTGTTGGACTCTGAGCTGTTTGTCACCTGTCCGTAATGAGATTAAGTAGAGAACTAACAAAGAGTCAAACTTTGAGTCATTTTATTTCTGTGCAGTTTAACAGTAAAATATTTGGATTGCATTTTATGATATCTTTTTTTTTTTGAGTACCAGGGGTTGAATCCAGAGGTGCTTAACAACTGAGCCACATCCTTCGCCCTTTTTAGTTTTTATTTTTATTATTTATTATTTATTTTATTTTATTTTTTTAAAGAGAGAGGGACAGTGAGATAGAGAATCAATTTTTTTATTTAGTTTTTCAGGTAGCTTTCATTGCTCAGACACTGAATTGTGTACGTGGTGCTGGGGTTTGAACTCGCATACTTGCACATAGCAGGCAAATGGTATAACTGCTGAGCCACCGCTCCAGCCCCTTGTAGTTTTTATTTTGAGACAGTGTCTCACTAAGTTGCTCAGGGTCTAAGTTGCTGAAGCTGCCTCAGCCTCCCGAATCATTGAGATTACAGGCATGTACCATGGCACCTGGTTATGATATCACTTTCTAATAATTACTGTTTAATTTTTTGCAGGCAAGTCAATTCACAAAAGATTTACAGGAAAAAATTACTTGGTTATCACCTTCAATTCCTCTTTTAAAATTGGGTTAGAATAACTATCACATAAAAGTTACAAGGATCAACTTTTTTTAAGCTTCAAGTCAAGACACATATTCTGACATTGCAAATCAATTTATTAACATAATAGGAAAGCATATGTAAAAATAGGGTTCTGAAACTTAGGGTAATCACCAGTACAGGGTCCATTGATGTTTTTATATCATCTCTTGCTAAGGTGGGAGAATAATGATGGATTTTACTCTAATGATGTTACCAGGGCTCAGAGGATACAAGGAATCAAAAGACTTTCCCCTGAAGATGTGGAGTCCATGAGAGACATCCTGACACGCAACATGTACCAAGTTCGACAAAGGGTGTGTATACGCATCTGCCTCCTCCCAGGGTCTGTCCTTGGAACCATTCCTTCAGGAATCTGTTCTTGTTCCTGTGTCCTCTCAAAAGCAGCTGATGGAGAATAAGTTCTCTCGGTTCCCTTTGGAGAATAGAAATTTAATTGTTATGTTTCTGCTTCAAAGTTGGCACCTGGAGCATATAAAAAAGTGCAAATCCAGTTGCTGCCTGTAGGGGTCAGGCTGCCCTAGCCCTGCAGCTTCCAAGATCTATAGCAGTCAAGCCCATTCACCACACCAGGGAAGACAGATGGCACCAGGACACTGATGTCAGCGGAACTGCCTCTGTGGTTAGTTACAGTAAAAGTTAGGAAGTTGAAATCAGTTAGGTAAAAATATGGAAACTATGACACTGAAAACCAGAATACCAAGAAACATATCAAACTACTTTTTTTTTTTAACACAGAGGGACAGGGAGAGAGAAAGAGAGAATCAATATTCTTTAGTTTTTCATGTGACTTTTTTTAAAATTTTTTATTTTGAGCAACCTTACAGGATTTTAACAAAATAATATAAAATGTGTATAAAATATGCATATATTCTGAATATTGCAGTTATCCCCAGGAGTGCACCCCCAATTACCCTCCCTTATCCCTCCCTTCCCCTTCCCATTATAACTCTAAAAAAGTATTAGATTTTAAAGCATTACATCTTATCTGGATTTAACTCATGCTACTAGACCAACTTTGTTGCTCCAACACTTCGTTGTATACGTGGTTCTGGGGTTCAAACTCAGGTCCTAGGGCATGCCAGGCCAGTAACTACTGAGCGGCGCTCAGTAGGCGGTACTGTATCTACTGAGCCGCTGCTCCAGCTTCCAGACAACTTATTTCTCAATTTTGAAAATGGGCATGGGATCAGTAGTAGATGTTACCAACTCATCCAGAGTGCATGCAAGAATATTTCTGGGGGCAACGGATGAGTCAGTCCTTAAGAAGCTTTGACAGAATTAAATGATAGCTACACAGACGTCTCTCATTCATCATTTAGGAGGTGGTTGGGTTCCCCCCGCCCAAATTTGAAAACTTAAGTGTGTATTGGAAATCTTGGGTATAATCATAAATTCCATGCATGTTCTTGTGAGGGTCTTTGTCTTTATGGCCACGTCATAGGTAATACAATCAGGGGCTGAAGCGGTGGCTCTGCGGTTACTGCACTTGCCCGGCATGCATGAGTACATGAGTTCAAACCCCAGCACCATGTACACATCGAAGTGTCAGAGCAATGAAAGCCATGTGAAAAACTCAATAAAAATTGATTCTCTCTCTCACACACACTGTCCCTCTCTCTTTAAAAACCAAAATCATATAATCAAAGCTCTTTATTTTCAAGTAGAAGACATTGACGTTAGTGCAGTTGATGATCTGACTTATTGTAGGGTCCAAAAACAAATCCAAGTTAAGAACATGGTTCTTCTGATCACCTGCCCAGTGCTCTTCCAATGACTCCAGACTCACACGGTCCAGGGAAAGCAAAGGTCTTCTGGCCTCCTGTTCCTGTGATTAAGGGGCTAGGTGGGTGAAAGGTTGCATGCCAGCCGAAGGAAGGTAGGTCACCATCCACGTCAGGAAGCTGCCCCTCCACTGCTTTCAGATCATTCCAAGTGAAACCGTTTCAGTGAGACTATCACACCCTGCCTCGGATAAATGGATAAGAACTTCCTCTTAGAGAGAGCCAAAGGGTGTGTGTAAGTACCACCAGGTGCCTGGTGCTCAGCATTTCCCCCATGGTGATGAATTCAAGGAAAGGTCCAGAAATGGAGGTGGAGGTCTGAAATTCCAACCCAGTCTAAGACATTTCACAGCACGTCCTTTTTCTTTCCCCTTTGATGCAGATTCCCAGAGAGCACCCTTCCTTCTTCTTTTTAAAGCTCAGTAGTTTGGGGAGTGAAGCTCACTAGTCCTACCCCTTCCTGTCTTTACTTTCTAACTCTAGCTGTACAAGGGTCATGAGAGTTTCTCGTCTGTCATGGTCCTTTTGCTCTATTGAAGGGAAAATAATCCTGGAAATGGAAGCCAGGATATCCACATCTACTTTTTCTAGTGAGTAATCTACAGATTGACACAAAAGGCGCAGAGGAACTCTCTGAGGTCCCCAAGCCTGGGCAGTAGATCCAGACCTGGTGACTGGGCTGTTTCTCACTGTCCTTGTGTTGGAAGAGTCTGACTTGGGAGTGAGGAGTTGTTTCTAGGCAGCACCAGGATGAGCACAGGTCTTGACTCTGGGTGACCCTCATATATAGCTGAAGTCCCTTCCTTTGGTACGTTCAGCATGGAAGCTACCTGGGTGGGGAGGCTGAGGGACCACCTCTGGAGATTCCCAAGGGACAAACATAGAAGGAGCTCTCTGGAATGCAGTGGGATAGAGATTGAAAAACACTCCCTCCAAATTTACAAAAGAAGAAACTCCTCAGACCAGGGACCAAGAATAGGTCAAAGGTTGATCTGCAGTCGCTGGAGTGGCCTATAGGGTCACTCTCAGAATTTCCATCTATTTTCAAAAGGAAGATAACAATTTGTTGGATTTGTTCACTTCGGCAAATAGTTAAGGCAGGTCTATAATGGGACAGGCATTAGGATCTCTGAAATGAATAAGACAAAATCCTTTTTGCCTTAAGACTCAAGGTTAGTGGAGAATTCAGAACTTTAAATCAGTTACCAACAGCTTCACAAGGAGAAATGGAGGGAGGAGAGGGAAGAACTAGCAAGCGTATTATATGAGTAGAAACTTCTATGCTCCCTGCACACAGGCAAGTAGACAAGTTCATCATTTTTGAGGCAAAATACAAGAGCAAATATTAAAATACAGCCTTCTCCCAAGTCTAAGTATAGGAATTCCTATTAGCAATATACATATACATAGACGTGTACACAGCCACAAACATGCTGAATTAGGTTTGTATGACTTTAATATTGATGGGAAATTATAAAAATGTATCTCTATATTTGGGATTCTTTAATCAATACATATTGTTCAGGTTAGTGTTATGTTATCATTTTTTATTTTATTTATTTTTTGTTAGATGGATATACAGTTACAATTGAGGGGGAAATATTATGAAACATTCAAGAATCAATGTATATATACTTAGTTATCCAGTTATACCAGTTATTCCAGCGTATAAGATGCTCTTGGGTTAAGGTCTATCCTTTAGGTTGATGGATAAGAATTCGTGCTTTCAGTGGTCTGCACAATTCAATATTTTAGCCAAATTCTTGTTAGATTAATTAGTTTGTCAAAAGTTAAAGAGCTCCCATGGGAGATCAGCAAAGTCAATTTTTGTCCCCTTTTCATTGTTACTTTGACCTTCGATTTGTACCTTACCTGGGGAAATGCATTTAGGCAATTGTTGATTTTGTGAGGATTCGTTCACAAATCTTAATGGGCTGCATATCCATCGACCCACAAATAAGACTCCGAAAACCAGCGGAGCCTGAAAGGACACTATCGCCAATCCCTCTTCCTAGGGGCACTGTTTTCTGTTCTGATGGGAAATTGACCGTCTCCTGTCTGGGTGAAATGATGGCCCACTTCAAGCCCATGTATTAAATACCAGTGAAGCTTCATTGCTTTTGTACTTTTTGGATAAAAACCAACAGAATTGGAAGTGTCAATATTTTCTTTTCTCACCCTGTGGATGATCTCCTGACACCCTTGAGGTTGGTGCATCTCACTAAGGGACACCAGGCCTTCAGGATTAAGTCTCTGCTGCTCTGTAGGTGTTGGTGGACAGTCCCACCTTTTCGGTCCCTGCAGTCTCACCTCTCCCTACATTTTGAGTGATGCACTTTATTCTCCTGATTACAAACCATTCCACTTGACTTTCCAGTAACACCTCCTACTTCTTCCTCCAAGTCTATTCATAGCTCTTGTCATACAGAGGCCCTGTGTTCCTTCTTTCTGGAACATCATCCCAGGATAATACCCTTTCATCTTTCAGGATGTATCTTAGTGCAATGAACCTGTCACATCCAAGCCTGATCCAGCACCCTTTGCCTGCACTCCATAACTCCAGGGTGATCCCAACCATGGTGTTACTTAGGCCAGCAAGTAGCATTTTATCCTTGTTTGTTTGACTCCTCCAGGCACTGTGAGCCTTTGGAAGCCCAGAATTCTAATCTATTTGTTTTAAAAACCCTTGCTTGCAATGACACCTGGACCACAGTTGTTCGGTCTATTGCGGTTGAGCTGATTACCCCATTAGCCAGTGCAGATGACACCTGCAGTCTCAATCCTATCATGCAACAGGACATTGGGGTTTATCAGTGCACACTCAGTGTGTCACCGACTGACCACAGGAAAGCTGGGCATGCACCGATGAGCCTCAAGGTCGCTGCAAGGGGGAGAAGCAGCTTCTGCCATCCATGTTACAAAATGTGGTTCAGCACTAATGTTGGCCTACAATCCATGACAAATGCTCCCTGATCTTGGGTAAGGACCAGGAAGAAATTTACCATGAAGATAAATTGATTGAATTTGAACAACTGTTCTTATCTAAGAGTGTGTCCCTCTTACTATTTTGGTTAAAAGATCTCCTCTTTTCTGAATTTATAATAATGGTAATAAAAATTATTTGATTTTGGTTTTTTTTTTAAATATAATTGGCAAAATTTAAAAAAGCAGCCACTCTGTTTTGGAAATTCCCAAAGTAGTTTTGATATCTTTCTTATCCATTAAATTCAAATGCACACAAACCAATGGCCTAACATAAAAATAAGTAAAATAGGGGCTGGGCTCAGCGGTTACGATGCTAGCCTGGCATGCGTGAGTACACGGGTTCAAACCCCAGCACCAATGTACACAGCTGAGTGTCAGAGCAATGAAAGCCATGTGAACAACTCAATAAAAGTTGATTCTCTCTCTCTCACTGTCCTTCTCTCTTAAAAAAAAGTAAAATAAAATAAAAACATGCTCACACAATCTAGGAAAGAGAATAAGAGAATGTGTGCTTGGGGCAGTCAGGTTGTGGGTACCCTAGAGTACGGCTGCTGAAGGAGTTACAGAAAGGCTCAGCACGCAGCCTCAGCTCTGCTCCAAATGATCTCAGGTTACAGACTTTTCTCGGGGCCCAGGCTTGCTCACCTGTGATCGAGTGAGGCAGAGCTCAGCTAAGATCCTTGATATCTACCTGCCCTACCTGTCTCAGGTGTGCCATGTGTCCTTGGCCTTCTGGGGTGGAAATTGCACTGGAGGAACCCTCACCTATTTGCCCTTCCATTCTCTCTGCAGACCCTGTCGTACAACAAATACAACCTCAAACCCCAAACAAGCGAGAAGCAGGCTAAAGAGATTCTGATCCGCCGCCAGAACACCTTGAGGGAGAGCATGCGGAAAGGCCACAGCCTGCCCTGGGCAAAGCCGGTGCGTGGGGACTTTCCTCCCGTTACAGATGTTCATCAGCTGCTCCCTCGGGTGGACCCCTATGGATACTTCTTTTTTTAATAACCCCATAGGGTTGTTTATTTCCTTCAAGGCTCTATGTAAAAAATATTTACACATATTCTTTATAGAATAAATAAGCCACCAAAGGCAAATTATGATTTCTTCTCAATGGCAAGGGAGAACCCTGGGGTGAGCAAAGCTGTGGAACATAATTTTCTCCTTAGGCAACAGCTTAGGTGACTGTCACCTGCTTCCTGGGATCCAAAGCTGTGGCCTTGGCTTGTCAGCACCTCCTCTTCCTCTTGCCATGTTTTGATTTACAAACAGGCTTGAGTGCTTGTGGCTAGAGGCACAGAGGCTGTTTTGTAAGAGAGACCAACAGTGAGAGAGAGAGAGAGAGAAAGAGAGAAGGAATAGATTTTATTAGTTTTTCATACGACCTTCATTGCTCTGACGCTTTGTTGTGTATGTGGTGCTGGGGTTTGAACCTGGGTCCTTGTGCATGCCAGGCAAGCACAGAAACCACTGAGCCACAGCTCCAGCCCCATGCATTCTTCTTATGTAAGACATATTGGAAATCTTTCTGAGGTTTCTTGATGAGGATGGGTTTAAACCAGACAGTATTCATGATCCTAATCTCAATGGCCCTGGTGGCAATAAGGTTCAGAGGTTCACAGTGGTCCCTTATACCACGAAAAGGAAAAGAAATACATATGGAAGACAGAAGCACTCTGCTTTCTTTAAAAAAAAAAAAAGTAATTGAAAGCCAGAAATGCAAGCTAGTTGCCTCAGTGTGAATCTATGTCCTTCACTTTACTAGCCATATGAGGATCTTAGTTGTGGTAACTCATTATGATTTATTTTATTTTATTTTACTTTTTCGGCACTGGGGATTGAACCCAGGGGTGCTTAGCCACTAAGCCACATTCCCCAGCCCTTTTTTTACTTTTCATTTTGAGACAGGGTCTCACTAAGTTGCTTAGGGCCTCACTAAGGCTGAGGCTGGTTTTGAACTTTCGATCCTCCTGCCTCAGCCTCCCGCATTGCTGGGATTATGGGCATGTGCCACCATGCCTGGCTCATTCTGCTTTTTATTTCTACTTGTTTCCCACAGGTTGGCACCAAAAACATCCGCTACCTCTCCGTTTCCTATAGCAATGCTCAGTCGGCAGGGAGAGACGCTGCTGAGTCCACAGGTAACCTGTATGCTTGACTTCTCTGCTCCTTTCCTTTTGAGGGACAAATGGTAAATGTGGTGGGATTTGTGGAAGTGGAAGCAAAATCATGGCTATTATGTAGGTGGTTATGTGACAAGAAAAAGAAGAAAGCAACTTGTTTTAGAGATGAATCAGAATTATTTTTATGGATACTGATATTTTAATTTTACTTCATTTTTATTTGTTATAAATTATTATCTTTAATTTTTTTCAGCCATTTAAAAATTTGGCAATTATTCATAGCTCACACATCATACAAAAAGAGGCAGCAGGCCAGGTACAGACCCAGGGGAGTTATTTGTTGACCCCTGTCTTAATTTGTGGGCTTTACCTATAGTTTAAAAATGAGTAGAATTCTTCAAAGTTGGTTAGCTTTTATTAAAAGAATGGCCCCCTGAAGCACTCTAGGTAGACCTTGGAGGGATTGCTTCTTTAGCAGGAGGTCCCTGAGCAGCCAGGCTGAGACTCCAGAGCCACGTTCCTTCCTAGCCCTTCCTGTGTCCTCCAGAGTCAGGACATCCCTTGCTCTGACTTCTGAGAGTTCCATGCTGCTGGAAGGGACCACACCTACTTTTCCAAGGCTCATTTCCCTGGGGCTCCCTTCTTGGTGTTCTAAGTAGAGAGATCTCACCTTGAAATCCCTTGTATGTCACAGGGCTGCTTAAAACTCCTGTTAATAGGGGAATAGGAGAAACCTCTGGAGATGGATGGATGGTGTTCACGATTATGCAAACATACAGTCGCCGTTGATGCTATGTTACTGTATTTCAAAATGGTTCAACAGTTCTAAATGGTTGAAACAGTCCATTTTTGGTTATGTATATATGACCACCATTGTTTAAATGTGGAGTGAGAGTGGGGGTGTGTTAGGCTGACTCTTTGCCATCTGGAGATGAAGTCAAACTCTGATTAAATCTTGTCCTTCCTTTCTTGTGACGTTTTCCTAGATGATGACAGTAGCAGTCCAGGATTCCCACCCATCACGTTCAGCGCACATGCACGGACAGGGTCGCTTCAGGAAAGACGGCTGACACAAGAAATGATCCCGATGGGGAATTTACACAGAGGACGGAAGGCAGTCGACTTTGGTTATGAAAGACACCGAGGCCGAGAAGAGCAGGCTGGCAGGGTGAGGAGGGCAGTTTTAAGGCCCCGGCCTCTGTTCCATGCAGTAGATGAGGAATATGAATCTGGAGGGGAGGCTGAGGAGGAGGCCTCAGCGGCTGACTCCAGATGGACACCTGAACACGGACGCAACAGGGGACACCATGAGTCCCACAGTCCTTTGCTCCGAAGAAAATAGTTCTACAGCCCGCAAGATTGCATCTGTGTTTTTCAAGTCTATCTTCCTCTTCCTGGGAAGGGATTTTCTAGAGTTCAGAAGACAGCTATTGAGTTTGCTTTTTTGAGCTATCAGACATGTGTCTATAGGGGGCAAGAAGATTTTTTTAGAGCACTTGAAGCAAACCTGAAGGCTGATCCACTCCTTCCGCTTGTGTCCCTTTGTAGATGAATTCACTGAGACTGATAGAAGTCAATCATCCCAGGAATTAGTCTCTAAGAATTTCCTAAGGCCTTTCTATCAAGACCATTTGGCCCAGGTTAGATATTGAAATCTAAGTGTGATTGGTCAGTCATTCAATTAACTATAAGCATGTGCAACTTATAATCAAATTTGAACTAGAGGGGCCTTTGAAGCCAGCTGCATGAACCCCTGTGTTTGCAAGTAAGGTCACCTTGACTGAGGTCCTGTAGTGAGCTGTCCTTCCTCCCAAGTGAAGGGAGTCTGTTTTGAAATTAATATTCAATTGTGCAAGAATTACATCCCAAAGGAGAGGTAAAATTTGTTCTAATATTGATGTATTTATTCAGTAATAGTGATAGAAATGTATCATATGCACTCTAGAGTTAATCTTTGAACAATGGACATGTCTATCTTTACAATTAGAGTATTGGTTTTAAAAACAAATATTAGACACACAATGGGTGTGAACAGTTTCATGGCAATGACAAGAATAACAGGAATTTATTAGATATACATTGGTAGGTGGTGATATTTTTCTGTAGAGTTTGGAATTGTTCTTCAATTTAATTTGTCCTTGACCTTGAACTTGAACCTCACACAACAGCTCAAAAATTTCACCAGTCTACTTTGTCTCTTCTTTCTCTCTGTCCCTCCTTCCTTCTTTTCTGTTTGGCCACTTGTGGTTAAGAAGCACATTTTAAGTGTTATTTACTGTGCCAAATGATCTGTCTTTGATAAACAATTAAATATTCTCCCACCGTTACTGTTTTTGGCATCTGTACCATCAACAACTGATTGAATCGTGTACATCTTTAAGAGCTGGAGGGGTGGCTCGGTGGTATAGTGCTTGTCTGGCATGCTTGAGGTCCCAGTTTCCATTCCCAGAAGCACATACACAAATAAATGAAGGAAAAACAAAACAAAACAAAATCTATGATCAAAAGCTCCAGCTCCATAGACCTGCCTTGAGCCTGCAATTCCTAGGTGCCCTGCGAGTCTTTGGATGTGCCATGGAACTTGTCTGTGAATCATACCTGTACGTGTACACGTACGTTCATTCTGGTGCTCCAGAGTCAAGGCAGGAGAGCTCATTCGTGTTAGTGTTGTTATTCATTTGTCAGTTGAGACTTTTATTTCCTTGCTTTTTTCTCTTCTAAGCTATTAGTGCCTCTCTAGCGGTAGATTAGTTATAAATGTCACACTGATGGTCACACTGCAGAGCTGGAGAGGACATAAGCGAAGGTGTCGTCAGGCATTCATATTTTCCAAATGTCGAAAATGAGGCCCTGGGATGCTACGTGATCCATTCAAGGTCTGCTTTCCCTTCAAGGGGAGAGGGCTTGACCTCTAGTATATCCTGTGGCCACCAGTTCCGACCAAGGACATAGGACTTCACCCCTGATTTATCTTTTGTGAATAATAATCTCAGATTCCTGCTGCAGTGGTAGAAATAGCAATCAAAGAAGCCCATCTGTCTTTATTCAGAATCTGAAATATCATGCTGCTTCTAAATTATCTAAATATTCTGATTTGAATAAAAAAAAGTACATGATCAAATAATGATAATTAGCCCAAAGGGAGAGAAGCACAAATAAAATGCAGGGATCTTTGGACTTTACTTAAGCAAACAAGCAATCAAACCAACAGAAAAAAAATAATTTATGCCTCATGAGAGAGAAGCAGTGAGTTATGATCCTATAACCACAGATGGAGAGGCAGAGAGGGGTCCTCAGAATTCACCTTTGCAAAGCCATATGTAAACTGATTCTGGAGAGGGGAAGAGTATCTCTACCCCCATACTTGACTCCTACATTCGTGATCACGTAACAGAGGGAATTCAACTTGCAAGGATTGATTCCCAGAGCAGTTGAAGAGGCCCAACGATTGGCGGATGCATCAAGCTCTCTTGGATTTGTCTTAGACGCTGGTGCCTTTAAGAAGAGGGATGGTGGGATTTAAGGGGGAGATTTAATTGGTAAAAGCTGTTGGGAAAACTCCCTGTGGGGGCCAAGAATCACCTTCTATGGGCAGGGAGCAAACTCCTTTCAAAAAAGAAGAGACCGATCATCCTGGCTGGTAAGCAAAGACTTCTTAGGGGAATCTTACACTTCATATGTGAGTAGTCTGGAGAGCAGCAAGATAGGTAGGTCTCTACGCTTGCAATGCGTGCTTGCCCACCTTCTCTTCTGTACAGTAGCCGCCCCCCTTCATTATCCACTTGGGATATATTCCAAGACCCCAAGTGGAAAGTTGAAGCTGCAGACAGTTCCCAAGTCTGTACAGACTGTTTTTTCCTGTACATACATCATTAGGATAGTTTAACTTGTAAAATAGGCAAAGTTAGAAGTTAGCAATAATGATAATTATAGTAATGTATTATAAAAATTGTTGTGTAAGATCTATGAATTGCTTATTTCTGTAATTTTCCACCTAATGTTTTTGGACCACAGTTGAATGTAGGTAAATGAAACTCTGGAATTGAAGGTAAGGGAAATCTACTACCATGGGAAGAAAAGGGAAATGGGAAGAAGGCATTGATCGGCATGTTAAGTGGATGATTATGTTCTTGATCTGTTTTCTTTCTACTTTGAGGGGTTGGCAGGGATCCCAGCAACCTGGTCAACATCCCTAAGGGGAAGGATGCTACAGGCGGCAGCAGTTACCTTGATTCTCTGACCACTGCATGCTGTAAATCAACCAGACTACATTTTAACAACAGAATAATCCATAATGAGCTGGTTCCCTGAGGACGATTGTGTATCTACACGCTGAGTGGCCTCCTCAGCCTGGGACGTGGCCCTGAAGCTCCTGCATCATTGCATCAATGCATGGCAGGCTGAGGGCTCCAGTGATGCTGGTGGCTCGGTCATGCTTGGAAAGCCCAGGAGAAAATGGGCTTGTTGTCTGGACAATTCAGTATTGTTTCAAAATGGTTTGATCTGATCTCCCTCCACCCTGCCAGCGAAGCGCTTGGGTACTGGTTTCACATGATGCCTTTTTCCAACACACTCAGGGCAGAGCAGCAGAGGGACTTTCCTCTTGGGTGCTGAGAAAGGACCATCTTGTTGCAGACTCACCTGGGGTCTGGCTTCTGGCCCCTTATATGGTCCATATTCCCTGTGAATGGCTCCAAAGCGCTTGCCATTTTATCTTCCATCTCAAACAAATCACATGCACAAAATCCTCATTTCCCTCTGTGAGTTTTGGTTTGGTTGGTATTATTTTAAAACTTTCCAAAACCTATTTATTTACATTGCTATCCTGGAAGCTGTTTGGTTTCAGTGAGTTCTAAAGTACAGCAAAATGCACTTCCTTTGGTCTATCCCGTATAGTGGCCTCCACCTTGAAAGTGAGTTTTCTGGTGTTTTGGCTCCAGTAAATGTTCTTGTTCACCCTTCGCAAGTCTGACATGGTGCCCTGGGCCCCTCTCTCCTGTTTTTAATCACCTGCTGAAGGAGAAACTTTGGCCACAGAAGGGCATCTGCCAGGGCAATGTGGAGAAAGAGATTCCAGATGCTTCACTGCGCTCTGTTCCTCTCTCCTGAAGGTGGTATTCTTCAAAATTTGTCTTCTGGGAAAAGGTTAAGGGTCATGGGAGGTAGGGCTGGAATTACCACCTGAATTCTATGATAGAATTATTCAATTCTTCAGGTGGCCATGTTGGCTTCAGCTTATAGGAAAGGGTCTGCTGCCATTTAGACCTTAAATCAATATATTTAATTGAGAGCTCAGGCTGAAGTCTGACCACTTTTCGCTGTGAGTCCTTGGGCAAGTTAATTATCATCCCTAAGCTGAAAGGTACCCATAGATAAAATAAGGTAATGCTTTTATCTACCTTATGGATTGATTACATGGATTAAATGAGAGAATATGTGTGCATATACATATATGTATATATATATATATATATATATTTTTTTTTTTTTTAGAATAGTGTTTGTTTCCCAGCAAGAGCTTGGTAGCGTTGGCTGTAATTGTGAGCTAAAGAGAGCACTCATTGATTCCATGATATGTAGGAAGAGAGGTGCATAACTGACAGATGAGACTTTTCTGGGAGATATTCTGATTGACAGAAGAGAGAACACTTGAGGGGACTAGAGTGTGACAGAAACAGAGAACAGTGGAAAACAGGGACACAGCTCTGTCTGAACACGTCTCATCCAGAAGCCATCAATCAAGAGTGAGCCCAGAGACAGGGTTTGGATATGAATTCACATGCGTCAATCAAAATGCAATAATGTCATTACCTCAAAAATTATTCCATATTGCTGTTTGTGGACAGTTATCCTGGGGTACAATTCTAATCTTGATTTATTTCAAGAGAGCATGAATTTGTAGGCTTCGTTTCTGCCTATCATAATGGACAGTCAGTGAAAATAAGGGGACATTTCTCTTTGTTGGGAAGAAAAACTCAATAGGGTTTAATTCCTTGGCCTTGAATTTCTTTCCTAGAACAGACCTTCCCTCCAACAAGTGACTCTCTCAATTTACAAATATTAACTGGAAACATAAGTGGTTAAATGTTTCAGTATAGAGAAAATAGTTTCCAGTATGATTTGTAATGCTCACAAATTAGGCAAAGTAAATTTTTGAAGAAATAAATAAATCCAGCAAATGTGTTGTTGTTGTTGTCTAAGGTTTATGCAAATATTTGTATTCACAAATAAACCCTTTGGTTTCTTGTAGTTTTTAATTTATTTTCTTGAGCAAATTCTGTCAAATATCTTATTTCTAACTCCTCCTGAGGAAACCCAGCAGTGCAGACAGAAGGCTTCCATTTAGGGCACCAGTCCCTGCTAATGGTTAATGGGACCATAAGTCAAGGGGGATAAAAGAGATGCCTGCAAAGTGCTCGCCACTCCTGTGATTAGCAAGCAATGTGCTCTTTCATCTGCGCACAGTAATTGCCTTGATAGATTCATTTTCTTTCTGAGACTATCATGAGCTGCTAAGCCAGGGGTGCCCCAGTGAGTATGGTGGGTTAGAAATCCACCGTTCCCTTGTCTTTTCCTAGCCTTCTTCAAGTTAGGGTTTATTCCACAAAGTAGCTAAAACGTTGTTGTGACTAAATAAAGATGGTCCATACTGCCCATTTCCAGACAGTCATGCAGATCTTAAATCAGGAGAGTTGATCCTAAAACCAAAGTGTTCCTAAAAAATACCTGGGATAGAATAGTAGTAGCCAATACATACGGAGACCTTTCTAAGGCCAGGCACTATTGAAAATGGTATCATCCCATCTTAAAAGATAGGAAACAGGTTGAGAGGAATTAAGGAACAGCTCCAAAGTTTCCCTGCTCCTAGGAAAACCTTGGACACTAGGTCTGTCTTGGTGAATACTTAACTGGCCCGCACCTCATCCCTGAGTAGAACTGGAAATTTAACAAGTGACACAAGTCCACTTGGGAAAGATCCAGTAGGAAGAAAGAAGGAAATTCCATCCATCAGACCAAAAGAGAAATTTTAGTGTTTTTTTTTTTAAGAGAGAGAAGGACTGTGAGAGAGAGAATCAATTTTTTTTTGAGTTTTTTTTCACATGGCTTTCGTTGCTCTGACACTTGGTTGTGTATGTGGGTGCTGGGGTTTTAACCCGTGTACTTGCGCATGCTGGGCAAGCACTGTAACTGTGGAGACACCTCTCCAGCCCCGTTGTCAGTGTTTGAAAATCTGTATTTATTAACTTAGTGACTCATCTAGATCATGAGCAAGACTGATAATTGGAATCATGAAGGTTTTCTTTTTCTTCTTTTTTTTTGAAGTACTAGTCAAACGTTTTGTGCTGAGTTTTAAATTGAGAATCTTTTTGGATTTCAATAAGCTGATGCCTCCAAAGTACATTTTCCTTAGTTCCCAAATAATCCCCTGACCCGGCAAGCCCCAGGGCTCTGGGAGGTTCTGCACTATGCTGGGTTCTTATGATGGAAATAGAAACCAGCAATCCCACTGGCAGGATGGAAGGGGACAGGGACAATGGCTGTGCTTATTAAAGCACTCGTGTGCTATTTGTAAAAGGAATTTACATTCTTGTTAGCACTATACCATTAATTGAAAGCATACAATCAAAAACAAATTTCAAGATCTTAATCGGCTTGTATTTGTGATTCTGTGATTGAGCAGCACTTCATTCCATAAAAATAGAACAAATGTTCCCTCAGCCAAGTAGAAGAGGCTGACTGTAGACAGAAAACAGCTGAGGGAAGCAGATTGAAGCTAATTTCCTTATAGAAGTTAAAACAGAGGGGACTTTCTTATCAAGCCAGCTAAACCAGGCCTCTCCAGGGAGTTGGCTTATTAGCTCTCTCCTGATTTCTCAGAAAATGAGATGAACAACAGAGTTTCAGATTGGTGACATGAACCATCAGAATGAGTGACTAAACCTACTTTGGCTAGGTCCTTTGGGTCTATCGTGGACCCAAACCAATGGCCTCCTATAAATCGTATTTAACAATATGATGTG
>PVKS010029371.1:0-25433 GCA_004027875.1 Aplodontia rufa | reverse complement strand
TGGCAGGGTGTGATATGATCTTGAAACAATATTCTTTTTTTAGGGGGGCATACCAGAGATTGAACCCAGGGGTGCTAAACCACCGAGCCACATTTCTGACCCATTTTAGTTTTTATTTTGAGACAGGGTCTCAGTAAGTTGCTTAGGGCCTTGCTAAGATACTGAGGCTGTCTTTGAACTTGTGATCCTCCTGCCTAGGCCTCCTGAGTTGCTGGGATTAAAGGTGTCTGCGACCACCATGCCCAAAACAATACCCTTTCTTAAGGGAATGTAATAATAGCTGGGGGCAGTTTTAACATACCAGGTCCCCATTTTCCAGGTGCTTATCTGTCAGATTAGGCTATGATTCAGTTACCCTTCATTGTTTTTTCTCTGCCCACTCATTCATGGTTGACTAATTATCTGACAACAGCAAAGACCCTTCTTCTTGATACCAATTTCTGTGTTAGTCAGCTTTTTGTTGCTGTGAACAAAAGACCTGATAAGTGCAACTTGTCAAAAGGAAAGTTTATTTTGGCCCACAGTTTTAGGGGTTTAGTCCATGATCAGTCAACTCCTTGTCTCTGGGACTGAGATGAGGCAGAACGTCCCCTTGGGAACACCGTGGTGGAGGAAAGGTGCCCAGTTCATGATAACTAGAAAGCAAAGAGATTTAGTTCTTGATATTAAAAATTTGCACTCTTCATTGCCTTCAATCCTCAAGAGATGAGAAGGGTGCTATTATTACTATGAAGATAAGGAAAATTAACTCTCAAAGGTTAAGTAAGCAGATGTTTGGCATAGCCAAACTAGTGCTGTGATTCAAATCGATGTCACTTGTCTACCCCCCACCCCATGCTGTATTTTTCTCCTTTGCCCTAGCTAAAGCTTATCCTCAGGCTTGCTTATTTGTGTTCGTCCTCCGACTAGATGAGGGCCTCAGGTGGTAAGGGAGCTCTGTGTTTTTTCTTCTCTAACCTATCTCCTAATGTCTGGGCTATAATAGGTGTTCCATGGATTGAATTTGGACACATCCCAACTTGTGAGCCACAGCTGTGAAGAGAGACTTCTGAGAAAAACTGGCTGAGTTGGTCTAAGATAAGATTAGATGAGTGACATAAATACTAGCGTAAAAACTGGATATTCCCCATGAAAACGAAGACATTGTCGCGCCGCCACTGAGGTCCACGCTTGGCGAGAGCCCACTACGTTCTCCCCGCCTCTCTAGCTCACCCCTTTCCTTCCAAGGGCCTCCTCCGGGCGGGGCCGGAAGCGCATCCGCTTCCGCCGGGCGCCCCGGGGCAGCCGGACGCGCGGAGATGACGCAGGCAGCACCGGAAGCCGCTCCTCAGTGAGGCTGCGGACCCGGAGCGGCGGCCGCAGGTCCAGGTCTGTGTTCGAGGTGGGGCCGTCAGGGAGGGGGACTCGCTGGCGTCCGCGCCCCTGCTGACCCGCGGTTCCTCGGGCTGTTTGTCTTTCTCTCCCTGCAGGCGCCATGGCTGCGGAGCGGACCCGGCCGCTGCGAGGCTCTGGCGGCCCGAGCGCGCCTAGTCGGTGTGAGCCCGGCGCGAGGTCCCGGGCCCCGGGGCGCTCGCTCAGGTCAGTGCCGCTCGGGGCATGGCTCCGGGAGCCGGGGACCTGGGAGCGACTAACGGGCTGAGGGATCTGGAGTTCATTTTAGAGATGGGAAAATGAGGTCTCGGAGTTTCAGCCTCCTAGTGCCTCAGTTTCCTTAGGTGTGAAGTGAGTTAACTGTGGTGTCCCAGGGCTGCCGGGAGTTTGAAAGATGGTGGAGTGCGGAGAGGTGGTTTATGAAGCACAAGGCGTTGTAGTAGAGAGGGACCGCGCCTTGATTGTGGGTATGGAAACAGGTGTGTGTGTGGGGGGCTCTGCTGGAAAAGAGCAGAGAACCATATTCTATATATCAGTGGTAACTGGAATTTATTGTATGTTTTCAGTGTGCCAGGAACTATACCAAACGCTTTGTGTGCATTGTCGTGTTCAAGTCCTCACAAAATCCCTAGTGTGGGTGAGAAATGCTATTTGTGGCCACAGTTGTTTTTTTTTTTAACAAGTCAGGAAGTTTTGGGTTTGAGATAGGTGAAGTGATTTGCGCAAGGTCTCTGAGCAACAAGTGGCGTTGCAAAGCTAATATTTTATAAACTTTTTTGTATTCTTTCAAATATTTTTAGAAATTCATCCTAAAGCTGAAGACTTTTTAGTAGTGTATTCACATGGTTTTAGATTCAAAAAGGTATACAATTAAAAAGAACGACTCCTTTTCCTCAGCTCTCCTCTCAGGAGGCAACCAGTCTTATCCGTTTTATGCATATGTAAGTTTATAGGCTAATGTATTTTCAAAGCCTCTGTTTTTTAGCTGGTTATGCTTGATAGGAAAAAAAAGAAAGAAGAGGAAGCCTTCTTAACAAATGTCTGTCTTTTGTTCCTTACTATACCAGGTCCTGGTGGAGTAGGAGAGGAAAATGTATTCATACTGTTTTATACTGAAGGTTCTGTCTTTAACAAGACCTTAGAATAATAGGTTTTGTTTCCCTTCAGGAGGGTAGAGACTGGCCAGTTCTGGAAATGCCACTCCACTTGTCGGACCATAAATTTCCTTATTTGTTAAGAAAGGGCAATAGTGCTGATACTCTTCCTGAACTTGTGAAGATCAAATGAAGTAATAATATTCATGAGCAGAACTTCAGTCTTTGAAACCAATTTAAATATGAGAGTTGCCTAAGGGAAGATAATTAATCACAGAACGAAAGATCAAATCCATGGTCTCATCTCCCAATTTAGTGCTTTTCAGCACACCATACATTTCCTTAGAGCTTTGTGACTGTTAATATTAAAGGCAGAGGGACAAGTTTAATGTTTAGTTTGAGGTGGAGGGAATAAAAAGGGTAAGATGCAGTGGCTGTAGGTGGGGTAGAAAGGAAGAAGTACCTAGTGAGCAGTTAGAGCCTCGAGTCAGTAAAATTAAACCCAGTAAGTTTGAGTCCTTAAATTCTTCTTCCAGGTATTAAGAGAAACTTTGTGATAAGATAATAAGATTGGAAGGGTTGTTAGTTGTCATGTCATTCCAGCTTCAGTGCCACAAAAAGGAATCCTTCCAGGTATTCATAGTAATGAGACTAATAAAAAGTACCATTTGAGTTACCTTAAACTGGTCTCTGTACCACCATATCCCTGCTTTATTTTTTATTCTCAAAATCCTGAGGTTGAATAGCTCTTCCATTTTTATTAATGAAAGAATTGAAACTTAGAAGTTGGTTGAACATTCCCATGATTACATAGGAAGTGGCTGAATCAGCGAAAAATTTGACTCCAAAGCATTTTCATTTATTCTACCTTTATCTGTATCCAACTGTCCAGACCATTCATAGTAATGGGAACTCACCACTTTGGAGGTGGTTGCTCCATTGTTGGAAAGCTCTGATGATTTAAAAGCTCCTCCTCATGTTGAATTGAAATTCTACTTCCTGAGATTTTCCCCTGGGGACCTTGTGCTACCAGTGCATGATATTCCTAGAGGCTCTCTAAAAGAGTTCAGTTTAAACCTATGACCTTAAGGAAGTGCCCTCCAAAGTTAGCTGATTCTTTTAGAAAAGTGAAAATTGGTGGTTTTGTTTTGTTTATGGTGCTGGGGGAAATTGTTGCTTTTAACTGTATATTCTGTAGAGTTAATGAAACCTCCTTTATTAAAAAAATGTTTCCTTAACAGTCAGAGGTAAAAAGTGAAAACAGCCTCCCATGGGGTTGAACAGTTTAAAGGACAATCTCTAAATGTAAGGATTGGACAAAAAATTCTTTTCAGGACTTAGGAGAGTATGTAAATCTCAGAAATTACTGGGTTTTTAAAATAAAGGCTCTCACTGGAAAGTTTGTGGGCATATTATTTTGGCCTGTTGTAGGATAGTTCTTAAATATTCATGACTGGTGAGAGCCTGATAATTTAATGATTAGTTTAGATTTACCTCACAGCCATTTAACTCATAAATGTAAGCAAATATGTGTCTTAGTGTATGTGTGGGAGGTATAATGGTGGAAGCCCCTCCAAACTTCGTTGTAAAAGATGATTCCAAAGCATGTGCTTTAAATTGATCTTTAATAATTAATTAGCTGTTGTGACATTGTGTGGATGTTCCCAGAAGAGGATTGTTCTAGAGGGTTGCTAAGATACAGAGGAAGAAGGGGTCTTGTTATATCATGTGATAACTTGATAAAACTTAATGTGAACTATTTTTAGCAACCAAGTGATCTTTCATATAAATTAATATATCCTTTAGCTCAAACTCTTTGGCTTCAAGAGTATTATCTTGAAGTCAGTCACAGTTCCAGAAAACAAAACTATCATATAGCAGAAATGTGATTGATGTGAACTAATAAAACACACTGCTTTTTGTCTACATTCTTGGCCAAATCTGGTATTGGAAACTTAAGGTTTTTACTCACCTTATATTATCACAGTTGGAAGATGGGATCAAGCTTTTTGTGTAGATATGTTCTACGTGATCTTTTTCAGTTATTGTGGACATAAGTCTTAAAAATTAGAGGACAATCTTGTAACAAACTAGAATAAGAGATTCTTTGAAAAAGTCATGTGGAAATGTCTGAACATATGAAAATAAAATAATAAACCCCTTTCTATTTATCATCTACCAACATATGGCCCCCCAATGGTTTGCTTTATTTATTTATTTATTTATTTTTGTTTTCTTTCCATTAGCTTAGCCCACAATGTGAAGAGTGAATTGCCACCTGTTGATACTAATGCAGGATACTTTAAAATTCGTTTGTCCAGTATCCCTGGAACATTTTGTCATTCTCCCAAAAGGGAAAATGGTATAATCAGATAGACATAGTCCCCCCCCAGATCTTATCCCCAGTTTGTGGTTCTTCTGTTTGTCACTATCTTAAGACAGACAACTTGGTATACTGATCTTTTTTTTTTTTTTTTTTAAGAGAGAGGGACAGTGAGAGAGACAGAAAGAGAGAAACAACTTTATTTAGTTTTTCACATGGCCTTAGTTAGTTGCTCCAACACACAGTTGTGTACGTGGTGCTGGGGTTTGAACCCAGGGCTTCGTGCTTGCCAGGCAAGCACCAAAACCGCTGAGCCACTGCTCCAGCCCCAGTATACTGACCTTGAGAGCACTGGCTAACATTCTCTTCTGCTGTTTAACTTGCTCGTAACTATAGGCAATTAACTTACGGTCTTTGACCTGTAGTTGCTCTTTTGCAATTTGAAGATGATGATAACTGGTGGTTTGATTTTGTTTTGTTATGCTTTGTTTTTAAAGCATCAAGATTGTCTCAGTTTGTTACCCAGGCTGGCCTCTAAACTTGGAATCCTCCCCTAGTCTCCCAAGTAGCTAGGTTAATAGGCATGTGCCACCATGCCCCACAGTATCAGGGTTGTTAATTTGCCTTATTCGTGCAGGCTTCTAGGACCTTCATGGGTCTCTGGCACACATGGTTAAGACTTGTCACTAGCTTATATGAGTCTTATAAAAATAGGCTAAGTAAGGGCTTTGGTAACTCATGTTCTAACAGGCAGTTTCATAAAGGAGGTAGAAGAACCAGAATATCTAAGACTCATAACTTACTATACCTGTTTATTTTTTTCTTCATATCTTTTTATGTGGACATCTGTTGCAAAAGCAAGCAGTCAGTTCTGTGATTTTGGTGACAGGTCAGGTTATACCCAGCAAGATAACTAATGTCTTAGGTTACTGCTTCAGAGACTTGCTGTCTCGTTGTTTTATCTCTCGTGCTCATTTTTGTGATTTTAGTGCCCAAATAGAGTGTATTAAGGAATTCATTAAGGAAGTAATTTTATGGTAGTTTGATGAGGGGGATGTATTGCGGAATACACTGTTTCATTGTGAATGAATACTTTGTCTTTCATTATGACAATGCATGTAGCATGTGCTAGATCCAAAAGGAGCAAGTCAGACATGCCAGCCTGTTTCACTGACTTATATTTCAGGTATCATGATTTGCTAAAGTATATTTTCTCAGATGTATTTTACTTTATGTGCATGGAAGTTTTCAGGTGAAAATAGTGTGTTAACTGTAAAATTGTACTGTAGTAACAAAATATGAAGTTGTAATGCTGTTTTTACACTAATTTTTAATACTTCATTTGTTAGTAGTCTTGCTTGAATGGTCTTTTTGAGCAGAACTAATACAATATTTTGATGTGCCACAGGTAAATTTTTCCATAACCTTATGGAGAGAAAGGACTTTGAGACATGGCTTGATAACATTTCTGTTACATTTCTTTCTCTGACGGACTTGCAGAAAAATGAAACTCTGGATCACCTGATTAGTCTGAGTGGGGCAGTCCAGCTCAGGCATCTCTCCAATAACCTGGAGACTCTCCTCAAGCGGGACTTCCTCAAACTCCTTCCCCTGGAGCTCAGTTTTTATTTGTTAAAATGGCTTGATCCTCAGACTTTACTCACATGCTGCCTCGTCTCTAAACAGTGGAATAAGGTGATAAGTGCCTGCACAGAGGTGTGGCAGACTGCATGTAGAAATTTGGGCTGGCAGATAGATGATTCTGTTCAGGACGCTTTGCACTGGAAGAAGGTTTATTTGAAGGCTATTTTGAGAATGAAGCAACTGGAGGACCATGAAGCCTTTGAGACCTCATCTTTAATTGGACACAGTGCCAGAGTGTATGCACTTTACTACAAAGATGGACTTCTTTGTACAGGTAAGAAATACTGGTTGTTATTGTTTGTGTTTCATAGGATATAATCTTAACACACACTATTCAAGCTTGTGAAGGTCGAGTGTTGATTTTATGAGCTATCTGTAAGGGCATACTCCCCTTAGCCCCTGAATAGGTTTCTCCACCCTCTATGTCCTCTTCTTTCCCAGTAGAAGGCAATCATTTTTCTAACGTTTAATGGAGGGGAAAAAAAGAAAGCTTCAGACATTCTTTTGAGCATAAGTAGAATGAGAAAGCTGTAGATTACTTTTTCTGCATTTTTCTTCCATGTGCAGTCCTTCATGTTGGTTAATTTTGTTTTTCTATCATCAATGATTTTTGCAGGGGAGGAGGAAACCAGTAAACCAAAACATTGGTGTGTAATCCTAGCAAGTAGTTCAATCATTTTGAATGAATTATTTAACCTGTGATGTTTTTCTTGTCAATAAAATATGGGAAAGGAGGTATTTCTTCCTTGCTCTAAAATCCTGTGATTCTAAAAATTGGAAGTTGAGAGTTTGGGCGTAGGAATGAGTTGTATATGTTTAAAATAGGCAATTAAGTAACTTTATATAACGTGTAATCATTAAAATTTGGAACTTTGTGTATTATTGTTGAATTATAATGGGTATGTGTTTCTGCAAGTAGTTACAATCTCTGCCCACATTTTAAGCAATACATTTTGACAAGCAATATAAATAATTCTTAGGCAGTGTTTAGAATGGCTCTAGGCAGTTCTTATCATTGATCCAGTGCTTAATGTATTGCATATAACACACAAGGATACTTGGTGATCTTTTTTCACCCAAGATAATTTCTGACAAATATTCCTGTGTTACATAAATTGTAGAGTTGTCACTTTTAATAAGTATGAACTGTTCTTTTGTGGAAAAATATCATCATTTTTTAGCTATTTCCATATTAGTACATAGTCAAGATTTTTTTTTAATCTTTTTTATGAGTATCTTTGCATTGCTTTTCTCTTGAATTCTTTATTTGGGGCAGAACCTGAAAAGTAGAGTTACCAGGTCCAGAAGTGTGAATGATTTTACAGCTCCACTTAGTGACTTTGCAGATATATGGAATTAATGCCACGTCTGCAGCAAAGTCTTAAATGACTTGCTTCTCTTTCAGTCTCACCAGATCCCGTTTTAATATTTTTAATAGTTAAGAGATGTGTAACATCTCAAGATTGTTTTAAAATTGCATTTCCTTCTTATGGATGTGTATTTTCCCATATGGTAATGTGTTTTGTGAAATGTGAGACCTCTTTCCAGTTTTATAAAATAGGCAGTTGATTTAAGTCATTTCATGGTTTGATTTGTTGTCCAGAAATTATTTCATGCTTACGCTATTTTCACTATCTTATGAAGCTGATTGTTGGAACAATATCACCTGTACTTCTGTACTTTAATATACTTTCCCAGTTCTGATGATGGCTCTTCCATGCCCTTTTTTTGCCTCATAATCTGTACCAGGCATTTTAAAAACATTAAGATGCGGTATTGCCTTGGAGCTCTTTCCCATTTAGGTAAATATTGGCAGTTGACTCATTGTTTTCACAACTGCTTCCAGCTTTAAAAATTTTTTTCTGGGGTTGGGGATTAGCTCAGTGGCAGAGCACTTGGCTAGCATGCGCGAGGCCCCGAGTTTGGTCCTCAGCCCTGAAAAAAAAAAGAAAAAAAAAAGAAAAAAAATTTTTTTCTTTCATCATACTTTAGTTTTGAAATGCAATAAAACATCAATTACTTGGAGCAATGGGAAATGGTCACTAAATTCGGTAAACTACTTGGAAAGTTAATACATATAATAAGCACACCCAATCCTGTACTCTTTACCCGCCAGTGCTAGGCAAGTGCACTATCAATGAGCTACACCCCCAACTCGCAAGCCTACATTTTAAAATTAGGCTAAGTGGGCTTGTTATGTTAATGTTAATGTCATTTTTATTCTGATTAAATTTCTCAGGTTTATGTTGAAAATTATGCTGTAGCTGTTATATGATCCAAAGTAACATCCCTGGGAGTTCACTAGTGAGAAGAAGTACTTGGTTTTTGTTTTTGTTTTTTTGTTTTTTAAAGAGAGAGGGGCAGAGAGAGAGAGAGAGAGAGAATCAATTTTATTTAGTTTTTTGTGTGGCTTTTGGTGCTCTGAGACTTCGTTGTATACATGGTGCTGGGGTTTGAACTCGCATACTTGTGCTTGCCAGGCAAGCACTATAACCACTGAGCCACACCGCTCCAGCCCCGAGAGAGGTAGTTATTACAGAATTATATATGTCTATGTTATTTTGTTTCTGAAGAGCTTAAATTTTCACTTGGGTTGAATTGTGAAATCCTGAATTTGGCAATAAGCTTACAATGACTTTTAGATTAACATTTTGAGCAAATAATAGGATAGTATTACCAAAGAAATTAATAGCTAATGCTAAAAATTGACATGTAAATTGAGTTCTCATTCTGTTCTGCTTTTATTTCTGAAATGGTAAGAAAGGAACATAGTGTGTTTTGTGCTTTTCAGTAAGTATTTATGAAATGCCTACCATTCAGAAGACAATGTGAGAGCGCACATGAAAGAGATCAGTTCTTTCCTCAGAGAACGCTCATTGGGATCAGAAAGGTGATCTAACTTCCATGTGGACTAGAGGCAAGTCAGAAAACACTTGCCTTCCTTAAGAGGGTGCCTCTGAGCCATTGTAGTGAATTAGTGCCACATAGGATTCAGGCTTAGAGTGGCCAGATCTAACTTTTTTTTTTCTTTTCTTTTCTTTTTTTTAAATAGGGGACAGTGAGAAAGAGAGAGAGAAGCAATCTTTATTTAGTTTTTCATATGACTTTCATTTCTGGGACACTTCGTTTTGTACATAGTGCTGGGGTTTGAACTTGCTCACTGGTGCATGCCAGGCAAGCCCTTGTAATCCCCAAATCTGATTTTTTTTTTTAAGAGAGAAGTACAGCCAGAGAGAGAGAGAGAGAGACAGACAGAGAGAGAGAGAGAGAATGAATCAATTTTTATTGAGTTTTTCATATGGCTTTTGTTGCTCTAACACTTAGCTGTGTACGTAGGTGCTGGGGTTTGAACTCATGTACTTGTGCATGCCGGGAAAGCGCTGTAACTGCCGAGCCACCGCTGCAGCACCCAGATCTGACTTTTCAAGAGAAACCTTAAATTTAGATTTTTTTTTCCTGCGTTGATTTTTAAGTATTAGTCAGGCTTTAAAAATGTGGTTGGGTTTTATATTCAACCTGTGAGCTACTGTATTGTAACCTCTGGCTTATAGTTGATAAGAAAATCAAGAGCTGTAACAGTTAAAATGAAATAATATAGTTGAATTATAGAAAAAAATCACATAGTTGTTCAGACAGAAGGATTTCTTGCTTTTGGGAAAATTGAGCAGTGTTTGTGAGATGAGATGCAGAGGAAGAGCTTTCCAATAGGAAGGTAGCCTTTACCAAAGCCATGGAAGGGGCTGTGTGGGAAGAAAATAAAATTCATTTTAATTTGGCTCTTAGGGTATAAGTAGGTCCTCTCATAAGGGTCACTTAGAATATAATCTTGGGGCTGGAGTGGCGACTCGGCAGTTCAGTGCTCGCCTGGCATGCATGAGGATGTGCACCATGAACACAACAAAGTGTCGGAGGAATGAAAGTCACATGAAAAACTAAGTAAAATTGATTCTTTCTCTCTCTTTTTCACTGTCCCTCTTTCTATTAAAAAAAAAAAAGAATATAATCTGAAGAAATAGATTTGGGCTGTGTTGCAAAGAGCCTTGAATGTTGGGAACATGAATTTGGACAGCACTCTGTAAAAATAAAGCTATGAAAGTATTCTGAGTATTGCCATGATTAGAGCTTTGTGCTTCAGATAGATCAGTGATAGCATATTTTATAATGTCTTCTTATCTTGAATTAATAGAAATTAATTATATGTTCATGTATTTTAAAATCAATATAATGCCTAAACTTTGATCCAGAGGAGAAATTAATACACATTTAGGCCAGGTACGGTGGTGGTCCATGCCTATAATCCAGCAGCTCAGAAGGCTGATTCAGGAGGTTCAAAGCCAGCCTCAGTGACTTAGTGAGGTCCTAAGTAACTTAGTAAGACCCTGTCTCAAAATAAAAAAATAAAAAGGGCTGGAGATGTGGCTCCATGGTTGGTTAAGTGCTCCTAGGTTCAACCCCTGATACCCTGCATGCATATATATATATACACACACACATACACACGCATACTTATTTTTTACATATATATGTAAAAAACATTAAAATAATACACATTTAAACATGTAATGCTCAAGCATGGCTACACTAAAGGTAGTGAAACAAACATATTTGTACCCACATGTAATGCTGTGTGAACATGACAGTGATGAGCACAAGCTGTATTTGTGTCATACCATCAGTGACAAGATCTCAATTGGTTTAAGACTCTTCAAAGAGTTCCCAACCAAACAAAGCACATCTTTTGTCAGTTTACCTGGCTTTTGAACTCAGAAAATTCAGTATATTGTTCTGGGCTCAGATAACTAAAAATAAGCTTTTCGTTTATGAATATCTGGCAGAGTCATCAAGAATGTCTTGCAAAATAAACAGTTCTTTTTATGCACTGTCCCCCACATTGCAGTGTGTCTAACATACCCTGGTCTCTGACCAGTTGATGTCAGCAATGTCCCTTAAGAGAGGATACTATCCATTTTGACAGATCTCAGTTCCTCTGAGTTCTGAGCTTCCAAATTAAAGTTTAACCTGCTACAATGTAGGCCAGGATAAATCTATCTAGAATTAGGACAGAAAGGGTAGAGGTGAAAAAAGCAGTAGTCGAATATAAGAGCAGTCATTAAAGTAGAATTGCCAGGATTTGACAACTTACTACGTAGACAGCAGGAGGAGAGATTTTAAAATGGCTGAAGTTTCTAGTTTCGTATGCCTGGGAAGATAATAGCACTGATACTAAGAAAAGAAATGAAAGAATTTGAGTGGGGAGATGGAGTTCAGTTTGGGATGAACCGAATTCATTTGTTCATTGGATGTCTAAATCAGATTCTCATGGTATTTGGAAATTCAGGGTCAGAGCTTTGAAGAGTACTCCAGGCTAGAGAGAAAGATTAGGAGTTAATAACACTACAGCTGTGGTTGAAACAGTGAAAGTTTAAAAGGAGATTTAGAGGGAAAAAGAAGAGCCTAGAGTAGACCCATGACGAGAGGGTACTTAGGGAAAGAAAAGATGTGGAAGAAACAAGCGTGAAGAGTTTTGAGGAGAAGAATAGCCTGTTTGGAAGAGGCGCTCATAAGTGTTTATGCAGTTGGTTACCAGAGTCACATGCCTCAGAGGTGTTTTGAGAGCTGAGATCTGATTCTGCCAGTTAAATATTTAAACTTGATAAGATAGTTTACTCCATTTGGGTTATAATTCATTTTTGTGCCTCGCTGTTTGTTACGCAACCATCCCTAACATTTTTCATATTAAAAAATTTTTCAGAATTAAGTTTCTGAAAAATTTTAATTCTGAAAAATTAAAAATTTTCATGTTAAAATAATGTTTTCAGAATTTAGTTTTTTTCACAAGATATGAAAGAGTGCACATTTATTTCATCCTCTTTCACCTTAGGCTACATTATTGGTGATCCTTTCAAAAAATGTTATGTAATTGGGACAGCAAATGGGCGTTCATGGAGAGGCTGACAATAAAGCCAGAAAGGAATTGAGAACGGTAGCTCCTAAAGGATTAGCTTTTTACTTGGGAGTAAACTTGTACCACTGTAAAATGGACTTCAACCTGGTTTTCTTGCCTTTTTAAAAATTTCTTCAGAGTATGAAACCAAATGGTTCCCTCTTTTTTTTCTATAAAATTAATTTATATAATTAGTTTGGAAAATCTCTCCCATAGTGTTTTTTTCTTCTCTAGTTGTGATAAACACAAACAACAGAGTTTACCATCTCACTAAATACTTTCATAGTGTGGTGCAACCATCACCACTATCCACCTCCAGAACTTTCTGTATCTTGCCAAATTGAAATTATACCAGCTAAACACTAATTGCCTATTCCTCCAACCTATGGTAACCCACCCTTCTTCTTTTCTGCGAATTTGACTAAACGAGGAACCTCATCTAAGTGGACTCATGCAGTATTTGTTATTTTTGTGAGTTACTTATTTTTCTTAGTGTAAATGTCTTCACAGTTCCTCCATGTTATAACATATGTCAGAATTTTGTTCATTTTTTAAGACTGAATAATATTCTGCTATGTGTATGGACACACTTTAGGTGTGTTTGTTTGTTTGTTTGTTTGTTTTAACTGGGGATTGAACCCAGAGGTGGTGCTTTGCCACTGAGGCACATCTCTAGCCCTTTTTTTTCTTTCTTTCTTTTTTACTTTTAAGAGAGAGGTACAGCGAGAGAGAGAGAGAATCAGTTTTATTTAGTTTTTCACATGGCTTTCATTGCTCCGACACTTCATTGTGAATGTGGTGTTGGAGTTCGAACCTGCATCTTCATGCATGCCAGGCAAGCGCTGTAATCACTGGGGCTCCAGCCCCTCTAGCCCTTTTTTATTTTTTGCTTTGATACTGGGTCTTGCTAAGTTGTTGAAGTTGGCTGCAAGCTTGTGATCTTCCTGCCCAGTCTCCTGAGTTGCTGGGATCACAAGTGTGTGCCACCACACCTAGCTCCCTTTAATTTTTATATAACCTTCTTGCCTCTAGTTTTGTCCCCACTTCAAGCCATTTTCTACAGAAATGCAGAAAAAGTCATAGTAAAGCCTACTTCTAACCCAGTGATCTCACTTGATCTTGCCACTATTTTCTAGGTAGACCAAACTTTTTTTTTTTTAAATGATCATTGTCCATGTTTTAGGCAATGAATTTTAACAATTTATGTAAGTAATTCTTGGATGGCTCCAAATATCTCTAAAAGTCATAAAATTGATGCCAGTGCCTACCACATATATCTATGGAAAATAAAGATACTTCATAGGTATCTCAATAGGTATATACCTGGATTAGCAAAATATAAACTGTGGGCCATATCCATCAGAAAAGAGTGACCGGAACAGAGATTCTGGTTCACAAAACCTAAAATATTTATTACTGGGTCTTTTACAGAGAAAGTTTTACTGACCTTTGGTATGTACTATTTCTTTTTATTTATTTATTTTTATTCTTTGGTCTGGTTTACTGATTCATCTTTCAGATTTCAACTGGTAAAAAATATGAAAGGTTTTTTTAAACCATGAAATCCCTTCTTCAAGCGTGCCAACGCCTGGCAACCAAAGAGAAGTATAGCTGAGGAGCCTGTCATGCCAGGCTGAGACATGTTTGTGGAACACATGCACGTTGCGGAGCACAGTTGCGATCTCAGCGGAGCTTCATCTGAGATGTTTTTGCTTTTTATCCCCTTGTGCCTGCTGTGGGCTTTTTTTGCTGTTCAGTACTGACTGAATTATTATTGTTTGTTTAGCCTTTTTGTCTCCTAGGGTAGATTAAGAACCATGAGAGCAGGAACCCTGCCTGACACACAAGTCCTGTAAACATATTAAATGAACGAGTGAGACCCCAGTTGAACACTGGCAGTAAATCAGAACCAAGCTCATTTAGGGCCTGAAATGATTTCTTTTCCTACTCTTGCTCCATAAGAATACAGTTACCAAAATGCCTGAGCTGAAGGAGCGAAAAGAGCCTGTCTAAACTGTGCTGCTCAGCATAGGAGCTACCAGCTGCACTTCACTTTTGAGATTTTTGCGCTGTGATATGAACTGTCAGAATTCAAAAACAGAATGCAAAAGAATATAAAATAGTTCACTAAAATATTTTTATATTGGTTGCATGTTGAAGTGTTAATATTTCTGACATATTGAGTTAAGTAGGATTTATTTTATTCATGTGTTTTTAAAAAATTTTCTAACAGGACATTTTAAATTACTTTATGTGGTTTATATTGTATTTCTATTGGATAACACTGTTCTGTACATTTGGTTCTCAAAATGTTGGTGATGAATTAGAATCACCTGACAAATTTTTAAGATGATTGGATTTCATTTCAGATGTTCTAAACTAAAATCTCTGAAGATAGGGCCCTGCTTGGGTATGTGTGCGGTTATGTGTTTATGTTTGTGCGGTTTTTCCGGCGCTGGGAATTGAACCTAAGGCCTTGCACATCCTAGGCAAGTGCTCTAATATTGAGGTATGCCCCAGACTCCTGCTTGTATGTTTCATTAAAGCTCCCTGAGTGATCCTAATGTCTCAGATACCCATTGAGAACCACCAAACTAGTTCAACCCCACATTTTATGGAAAGGGAAACTGAGTCCTAAATAGCAAAGTGGCAACATACATAGTTTTTGTTTTAGTGTGCCTCTTAGGGTTTGCCATGGTTAAAGTCACGGTCTCACTCTTTTCATTGATGGTTACTTTTCCGTTGTCTGAAACAGTGGCTCTTACTAAAAGTGGAATTGTATCTGGCTTTCTTTCATCTTTTTTTTTTTAAACCAGGAATTAAACCCCGGGGCACTTGACCACTTAGCAACATTCCCAGTCCTTTTTATTTTTTATTTTGAGATAGAGTCTCGCTAAGCTACTTAGGGGCTCTGTAAGTTGCTGAGACTGGCCTTGTGATTCTTCTGCCTCAGCTTCCCAAGTCACTGGGATTATAGGTGTGTACCACTGTACCTGACTTAGTCATTTCAGCTTTTTAAGAACCACTTATATGGTGTTTTCCTAAAATATGGTGTCTTGATCATAGCGACTTTATTTTATATCTTCTCAGAATGTCTTTTTGTTAAGTCTTTAAATTAAAAGTAAATTAAATTGTGAGGCATAAGTTAATCATTAGGATTTTGAACTTACTCTGAGAACAATCCTGAATTGTCATCATGATTAGTTTATAACATTTTCATCAGAGTCAGAAGAAAAACCTACTTTTCCCTACAGAAGTGTAAGGGACTTCACAAGCTTTTTGTAGAGTTGCTGTGAATGTTTTGGGGTAATTTTATCCCTGGTTGTTTTTGTTTGTTTGTTTGTTTGTTTGGTGGAGGGCTCAAATATTTAAAGATGGTTCAAGAAATTAACAGCTGGATTTTACAGAAGTTATCCTGTGATCTAAGGCATCTATTTGACTTGCCTTAGAGTGGACTACATTCTAGCAGAAAGCTCTGCTATTCAACATTCCTTGTGTGTTCAGGACTGTTGGCTTGTGGACGGCATGCAGGTGTAAACATGCAGTCATGGGTAATACCCACCCATTTCAAGCTCAAATTAGAGAACTCATGGTAACCAAAGATTTATGAATTTTTTCAAGCAAAAGCACCAAAAGATGCTTTAGTCCAATACTATAGCCTGGAAAGTTAAAGAGAAAGGACTAACCAAAAAGCATGGATTCTGTCATGGTGTGCTTAACACCATTTTGGTGACTGAGCAAGTCATGTTGCCCTCCATGCTTTGGGTTTTTCAGCCTTAAAGTAGGAATGCTAGAGAAAATAACCATTGAGTATTTCCTTTAAGAATACCATGGTTTGGGGATTAATTGTCCTTTGCAGGGTATCTGCTTTTGTATTAACCTCCCTGCTTTTCTCTTGAAGGGTCAGATGACTTGTCTGCAAAGCTGTGGGATGTGAGCACAGGACAGTGCGTTTATGGCATCCAGACCCACACTTGTGCAGCGGTGAAGTTTGATGAACAGAAGCTTGTGACAGGCTCCTTTGACAACACTGTGGCCTGCTGGGAATGGAGTTCCGGAGCCAGGACCCAGCACTTCCGGGGGCACACGGGGGCGGGTGGGTTGCCCGTTTTCAAGGATTTTTATAATTACTTTAGCCTTGTTCTTTGAAACCAGGAGCCAAGTGTATCAAATCTTATTTTTACTCTCTTTCTTTTTTAAATTTAAACCTGCTATTTTTCGCTCTTCTCAGTCACTTGAGTTATTTCCTTTTATCTCAGTTGTTCTTATTTGGGATGTTCTCAGCGATTTTGCTTTTCCTTGACCCATTTAAAAATTCTTCCATGTAACCTTGTGCTGAGGGCATAGTTCTCCCTCTGTCCTGTTTGATTTATATCGTGTTGAGCAGTCAGTCACTTTGGTTTTATCAGTTTTGATATTTCCAAATTGAGTGAGTCCTGTACTTGGACATTCAGACCACTTTGTACATTTAAGGCTGAAAATCCTTTGGAGAGATGGTGGTTCACAGATTGTGTGATCTGCACAGATTATATCTAATTGGAGCTTGTTTGACCACTGATTAAAGCAAGCAACCACCTAGAGATAAAATGAAAGGAACAGCTACCTGGATGTTACCTAATAAAGGCTTAACAAACTTTTTTTGCGGAAAATGGGTCTTTTGAATATAGCCTTGAGACTTGAGCTTCCTGTGTTGCATTTTGTGTTGGAGTTTTGTGTAGAAATCATATTGAGCTTTTTCCTGGCCTTGTGTGTAGCAGCTTCCCATTTTCTTTCCTTTATTTATGCACTGCTTTAGCTTCTGGGGGTCACAGTCTATGCTCCTAAGCCTTTCCTTTATGAGAAGCCTTCTGGGACTCCCTAAGCAGGTTGGGCCCTTCTGCAGTAGGTTCCCCATAACCTGTGTTATGGTTGTAACTCATCATACACGTAAGCATGATATTTCCCCCACAGACCATAAGCTCCAGAGGACAGGGATCTTGCTTGTCTTATTCACACTTATGTCCCGAATTCCCTGCACTGTATCTGGTACTCAGTAATTCTTTAAACCTAGCTGTTTTGCTGCTGAAAACAATTTTTTTTTTAACATTTTGCTTGTGCTCCTATATATTTTTCTTCAGTCTTTGCTATCTGCTACGGCTTACTTTTTTCAGAAGTTTTTATTTATGGTTTATGATTTAGTATGGAACTTTAATTTATTAAACTGAGTATAATCTTCTACAATGTCAGAGTATACCATGACTTCAAATTGATTTTATTTCTGATCAACTTTGAGAGCCTTGCTCTAAAAAATGTTCTACTTGCTGTTTCCTGGACATTGCTGTAGCTTTTCTTAACTCCATGCCTTTGCTGTTCCTTCTATCTGCAATATTCTTTTTCTTTTCTTGATAAACTCTGCTCATCCTTCAGGGCCCATCTCCAATATCGCCTCTTTCCTGAAGTCCTCCCTGATAGCCCTGGGCAGAGTTAGTCATTCTTCTTGGTGTTTCCCTAGCAAGAGGTAAACTTTTATTTTTTCTGGACTCCTCCTCTAACCCCCCCCACCTAGAGTTCCTTAATGAAAGGACAGTGCCTTCATCTCTGGGTCTCTATGTCATTTATAGCCTGGCAGACATTTAAAAACATAGCACTCCCTATGCTGCCTGCAGTGATTTAGGTACTAGGTATACAGCTGTGAAGAAATTCAGACATTGTTTTGAGTGAATGGCTTGGTCTGACCTTTGAGGTCCTTGAAACATTCCTCTTTTCTTTGGCTTTTCTTGAGTGTGGGTATAGCTTTGCACCTTATGTTCTTTACAGTTTTGTTTTGCTATTATTGCAGGCAATCCTAAGGAGGAGGAATACCATTATCTCCATCACTGGTTTTGCCTCATCCTGAAGGTGGCATAAATACAAGAGACTATATTGTTCCCAGGACTTTGTAACCTTAGAATAATAAGCTATCATAATAAGAATTTTGAAATAGATTTTTTTATCATAAAATTGCTGGTTTAGCACCATTCTTATGTTAACTCAGGTTAGGAAATTAGATAGGCGTTGAGGGAGAATAAACATTACTGAATGCTTATTATAAAAGAACAATTGGCAAAGAGGCCTGTTTTAACTTTATGTATGTTATATGCACTAGTGTTTAGTGTGGACTACAATGATGAACTGGATATCTTGGTGAGTGGCTCTGCAGACTTCACTGTGAAAGTATGGGCTTTATCTGCTGGGACATGCCTGAACACACTCACCGGGCACACGGAATGGGTCACCAAGGTATGAGCTTAGAAGAAATCCCCTTGATAATAGGCTTTTCATGGGTGGGCAGTGGAAGATGGTAGACACCTGCCTTATAAATGGTAGATGAGTCACAGGTGGAATAAATGCAGTCACCAGGCATGATTGTGTATAATAGTGACACACATGTAGAAGGCACTGGGTAAATAGTTTAACAAGTAAAAGACATATGGATGTGGAAAGATGTTCACAATAAAACAGGTTATGTGCAAAGATGTATGTGGAGTATAATGCCAGTTTTTAAATGTGTTTGTTTTGAAGGTGATTATTTCTGGTGAGATTGGGGGTACCTTTTCCCCCCATTCAGATTATCATGTTTCTCTTTTATTTATTTATTATTTACCTATTTTATTTATTTTCTTTCCTATTTCTCTTTTAATCAGACAAGCAATCCTTACTCTTTTTTTTTCTTCCGATTTTTGTGTTTAAAATGGGGCCAAGGATTGAGAGAGGTGGTTTATTATCAGGTATTAAATCCAGATATCATGTAATGTTACACAACCTAATACTTTCTTTAGAGATGTTGTGGGAAGGGAAAGGGAGGGATAAAGGTGGGTAACTGGGGGGGTACTCTTGGGGGTAAATCTAATCTTCAGAATCTATATACATTATATATTATTTTGTTAAAAATTTGTATGATTGTTCAAATAAATTTCTCAATAAAAAAAAATAAAATGGGACCAAGGGGCTGGTGTTGTAGCTCAGTGGTAGAGCACTTTGTGCAAAGCCCTGGATTTAATCGCCAGCGCTACAGAAAGAAAAAAAAGTAGGGCAAAGAAAATTGTACAGATCTTCAACAAAATATTATGTTCTCTAATTTTCAAAACAAGATTTTGGCAAGTGTCAAATACAATATGTTGTTAATAATTATGCTGTGCATAAGAATTTTTCTTGAGCTTCTCATGGCATTCTGTGAGGGGCTGAGGATACAGGAGGGAGCTGAATAGCCCCAGACTTTGCTCTTGTGAATGCTAGTCTAGTGGGAGAAAGAGTTATTAAACAGTCATTCCATGAATAAAGGCTATATAATTACAAGTTCTGTTAAGAACCGTGAGATAGTACAGTGTTCTGTAAGAAAATTCAGAAGGGTATCTTATTTAATTAGATTAAGGTAAGCTTTTTGAGAAGGGGAAAACCATGAGGAAAATAGGAGGTAGCTATGGGAAGAGTATCAAAAATGGCTTGTGAAGGGGTATAAAGATGAGAAAGAACTTGGAATGTTTGATGACCTGGGAGAGGGCCAGATTAGCCGTTCTGTTGTTAGGGTGACAGGTGGAGGTGGCCATAATATATGACTTCGTAGGCCACAGTAAAGATGGTAGATATCAGGAGTGTGGTAGGAAGTAATCAGAAGTTCTGATCAGCGGTCTTATTTGATTCGTGTTTTAAGAAGTATAAATTCACAGGGTGACCAGTTAGGCTTAGTCTAAGCAAAAGCTGCTCACAACTTGGACTTGAGTGGTAATGAAGAAAAAGGGGCACATGTGGAGAATGTGTCTCTTAAAGTCAAGCTACCTAAACTTGCTGATTTGTTGTGGAGAATGAAGAATCAGATGACTGATAGGTTTTAGCTTGGGTGAGTGATTATGTCTTTTTCTGAACTTGGTAGAACTAAAGGGAGAGCAGTTTGTTAGACGATCAATATTTATGTTTTAGGCACATTACAATTTTAAAAAGAGAAGTTATGTATTATAAGGCAGTTTGGTGTTAGAGAAAACAATAGACTTGAGCCAAAATATGACTGATGCCTTGGACAAGTTAGTCTTCCCTTCAGAACCTGAGTTGTATCATCTGCTAAGTTCCTGTGACTTTAAATGAGTTGTTGGGAGAATACCCAGCAAGGTACCTAATGCTTAATAGTAGGTCTATCAGTTTCAGTTGAATCTGTAATCCAGGCTTCTAAATGAGTGAACCTTCCCTCCTGTCTCATCTCATGCTGATGTATTTAAAAAAACAAAAACAAAGCTAGAATGTAGTATTTACAGATTATCTTGAGTGTTAATGGAATATTAGTTTTTATTACATTACTACTAGTGTTATTATTTATATGGTTTTATTTTATCTTCACTGTGTTATATGAGGTAAGATAATAGGTGCCTTTCTATTTTAAAGATGAGGAAACTGGGAAAGAGGTTAGGTAGGACTGGGGATGTAGCTCAGTGGTAGAGCACTTGCTTTGCATGCATGGAGCCCTCTATTCATTCTCCAGCATTGATAGAAAAAAAGGTTAAATGGTCTTGCTCAAGGTTGCAAAGTTATTATGTGGCAGATTCTGGTCCCAATTCCAATGCTTTTTTCTTTACAATGTACTTGCTTATGAAAACAGATAATTTACTTCTACTTCTGTATGTAAGGACTTTTTCTTTTGCGTTGCTTTTGTTTTCTATTATGTCACATTTTATAATTTTTGATATGAGTACTAATGTCTTCTTCCATACTAAAGATTAAATCCTGCCAACATTAGATACTTTTAGTTATTGCTAGTAACAGAGAATCTGGTTGTAGTAGCAACGTTAGTAGAAGTTAGCTTAACTATGCAGCATACCATATTGTTTGAAGCTCATTTTCTATTTTAAAAATGAAATAAAATCAGTATGGGAACAGCGTTAAAAGATCTTTCTGTAACGTAGACGTTTATATTTGCAGGTGGTTTTGCAGAAGTGCAAAGTCAAGTCTCTTTTGCACAGCCCTGGAGACTACATCCTTTTAAGTGCAGACAAATATGAAATCAAAGTGAGTTTTTTCCCCTCTATTAATTTTTCTCATTAAGGAAAAACTGGCAAATACACGACAATTAAAGTAGTATGGCAAAGGGAGAATATTCCAAGGGGAAGGCCAAGAATATTTTAATGTAAGTCACTTTAAACCCATTGGGAGAAAGGATATTTAATGGCTTTGTATGGTATGTAGTTTCTAACTCTTTGCCAATGAAAAAGAAATACACAAGAATTTATTTTTCACTCATTCTTACTCTTAAGACATATAACAAGCTGAAGCAGTGGCTCGGCGGTTACGGCGCTTGCCTGGCATGCGCAAGTACACGGGTTCAAACCCCAGCACCCACGTACACAACTAAGTGTCAGAGCAACAAAAGCCATATGAAAAACTCAATAAAAATCGATTCTCTCTGTTTCTCTCTCTCTCTCTCTCTCTCACTCACACTCACATACTATCCTTCGCTCTTGGGGAAAAAAAAGACATATAACTCCAGCTTTCTTCAGTTCTTAGATCTGAACTATGAAAACAAGCATTCATTTTACAATTTGTAAAGAACATATAAAACTCTTGGGCTGGAGCGGTGGTGGCTCAGCAGTTACAGCGCTTGCCTGGCATGAGTGAGTACATGAGTTCAAACCCCAGTACCACATACACAACAAAGTCTCAGAGCAACGAAAGTCACATGAAAAAACTAAATAAAAATTGTTTCTCTCTCTCTCTCTCTCTCTCTTTCACTGTCCTTCTCTCTCTCTCAAAAAAAAAGAATATATAAAACTCAATGTATATTCTTACTGCATCTTTTAATCATCTGTGTGTGGTGCATTATTTTCCTTGCAGGAATATAGATTCACAGAGGTTTAATATTTTATATACAATCATGCAGAAGCATCGGACTTAAATCCATGACTCTTGACTGTGAAACCTGAGTCTCTGCAGTATATTTCGCTTTGTATCTACTTTTAACAGATATAAGGCACTTTAAGGACAATCTCTTCTGTGATGATGTGATCTGTCATCTTTCCTAATTTTGTTTTTCCTATAGATTTGGCCAATTGGGAGAGAAATCAACTGCAAGTGCTTAAAAACACTGTCTGTCTCTGAGGATAGAAGTATCTGCCTGCAGCCAAGACTTCATTTTGATGGCAAATATATTGTCTGTAGTTCAGCACTTGGTCTCTACCAGTGGGATTTTGCCAGTTATGATATTCTCAGGTAATGTTTCCTTGGACCTTAGGCTTTAGCTTTGAAAGTCTTTTGCATTTCAATAGTAAAGACAAGACTAGATATTTTAGAACACCAGTCAATAGCTTGCTTTTAGAAATATGTACTGCATTGGTTATAAATAGGGTTAAATATAGTGAATATGTCACACAAACTTATTTAGAGACAGTAAATGAGCAAGAAATCTAAAGATTTAGGATCTAGTCCCTCCCCTGCTCTGAGTCCTGACCACTTCGCCTCTCAGAATTTAACATACTTTTCTGGAAAACGAGGGGCTTGGAGAGGTCTTTCAAATCTCCTTTAGTTCTAATAATTACTGCATAGTAAGTTGAAATTGTCACATGAGCCTGGTCAACCTCAGTGGGGTCTAGGCATCAAGTAGCTTTCTCCTGAGTAGTAGAAAGGCAGCTAGCCAGAGAAAGTATAACTTGCAGGGTTTCTCTCCAAAGAAATAAAGAAGAGGTCCTTGGACAAATAATTTTGAGATTTATTGCATATTGTAGACCCCTCTTGGACATTGGAAGCATCTATTAGCATGTTCAAAGCTGATGGAAGCCAGGGCCATGTGATAAGTAAGAGAATTTACATTGCTGATGAGTCTTTTGTTTAAGAACAGGTGCTATCTCTGACAGGCTGATTGATTTTGTGTAAATGTTTTGATTTCCATTGTGCTTCAATTTCCTTGTTTATAAAATGAAGATTAAATGAAATGCTTATGGTGAAGACCTAGTAGAGAACCAGCAGATCTTTGTTACTAATAACTGTGAGAATCTCAAGAAACCTGTCTGAATTTGTTTAACTTCCTATACTTTACACCTGTGTTATACACACCTATTAATAATTCACAGAGTAAGTGTTCCATAGCATGGTTCAGGAAATGGTGACTTGGGGGGGGAGTAAGAGAAAACTGACATTCTCTTCATTGTTCTTATACCAGACTGAGGTCATCTTGAATGGGATGTGTTCATACTAGCCAATAGGACTAGTCAGAAAGATATAACCTCATTTATGTTTCCCTGGAGTCAGAACAATTAGATTTCATGGCTGTTAGAATCATTTCTAGAAATGATTGATGATTATGCTTTGAGGAAGAAAAAAAAAAGACTGAAACATCCCAAAAACATTACCTGTAAGTCTTCATTTAATAAATGGGAGAAATGAAGCTGAGACATGATCAGGGTCTTGCCCTGCATTGCACATGTTACTCTAATCCAGCATGCATCTCTCCAAGGCTGGATTATCCAGTATGCATATACTTAATGTACCAGGAAGCCAGAAGTGCCAAAAAGTAAGAAAATAAGTTTTTAAGAGAACTTGATATTTGCAAAGAAATAAGTTCAGTTATTCACCATGAGAAAAATCATATCTTTTACAGTTTAATATTCTATTTTGAATTAAAATTTTTAAAGGAAGGTACAGAACTAGGGTGGAATAGAGGTATAATTGTTTCAAAATTAGAATTTTTTTTTAATGACAGAGTCCGTTTTTATTTATTTTTTCATCTGTTTTTTGTTTTTCCAGCAATTGTGTATGTGATGCTGGGGTTTAAGCCCAGGTCCTCATGCATGGCAGGCAAGTGTTCTATCTTTGAACCACCACTCCAGCCTCAAGGGTTAGACTCTTTAAAGGCTTCCGTTTGATGGTGCATCTGCTTTTCTTGTGTACTTTCTACTCAGTATGGTGTCTAGAGAGTCTAGAACCCCAGGTGAAAGTTCTGTTGGTTTTTAGTGTTTGGATGTACTAGCGTTAAGTAATGAACATACATGCATGATTATTTGCTGATAGGAAGCACTAGGTTCACAGTTTTCTTTGAAAAGGGACTACTTTATATCTGCTTTTTCTCCTCCAAACACAAATAATCCAACCTCTTTTGAAACTAATCCTGTGGCCTCATTTGCTAAAATGTGTTTGAGCTACTTAAGCTTTGAAGCTAATTGAAAAGCAAAGCACAAATGACAGCATGTTGCTCAATACATGTGAAGTGTAATGTAATCTCTTGAGCTAGGTTATCTCGGAACAGCATGCAAGGTAACTTAGATTCAGGCTCGGACTGCCAATGGGGATGTCTGTTTACAGGTCTAAAGTGATCAGAAGTAAAAGAGCCTGCAAGCCTTTCAAGACCTGTGTTCTGTTTCTGTGACATATTTCAGTCTTTGAAATAGCTCATCTTTATTTGTGTTAAGCCCTATCCCTGTAGCCACCCAGATTTCCAGTGTTTCCATTTGTACCCTGCTTTCCATTGATGAAGTAGAACTTAGCAGACCTACCAGCTTCCTTTGGATCACTTTTGTAGGAATTTGTGTTTATGTTCATTGTACCATTGTTTTATTCATAGCAGGTTTTTATTGCGCACCTGCCTATATGTCAGGCATTTTGATGTGCATTGAGAAGCAGCAGAAATACTTATCAAACTCATGAGAATTACCAATTAGCAGAAGGGAAGACTGACAGTAGCTAATTATGAGTTGGGGGTAGCTCAGTGGTAGAGGGATTGCCTGTCTTGCATGAGGCCCTGTGCTCACAAACCCTAGCACCTCCCCCGACCCAACAAAGCCAAGTACACAATTTTTTTTATCCATAGAGAGAGTGAGACTGTGAGAGAGAGAAGGACTGAATCAATTTTATTTATTTTTTTCATCTGGTTTTTTAGTTTCTCACTTAGTTGTGTGTGTGGTGCTGGGGTTTGAACCTGGTTCCTTGTGCATGCCAGGCAAGCTCTACCATTGAGCCACTACTCCAGCCCTTAAATACAATTTTTTAATGATCAGACTAGAAAGAACATAACATAGGGGTAATTCCCTTGAAGAAGAGGTATTCAAACTGAGCCCTATGAGTGCCA
>PVKS010029370.1:0-25436 GCA_004027875.1 Aplodontia rufa | reverse complement strand
TCCCCCTTTGTCAAAAATCAGATGTTTAAAGATTTATGGGTTTGTTTCAGGGTCTTCTGTTCTATTCCATTGGTCTTCTTCCCTATCTTGATACAAGTACCATGCTATCTTTGTTACTACAGCTCTATAGTACAGTTTTAGATCTGGTATGGCAAAACTGCCTGTTTCGTCTTTCTGGCTTAGTAATGTTTTGGCAATTCTAGGTTTCTTATTGTTCCAATGGGCCAAAGAGCTAAATAGAAAATTCTCAACAGAGGACATTGATCAAACCAATGAATACTTGAGAAAGTGCTCTAAATCACTAGTAATCAGAGAAATGCAAATGAAAACTGCATTAACATAATACCTCACACCAGTCAGATTGGCAAAAATGAAGAAAATAAACAATAATAGATTCTGGAGGGGTTGTGGAGAGATTGGCACACTAGCACACTGTTAGTGGAACTGCAAACTGGTACAGCCCCTCTGGAAAGCAATGTGGAGAATCCTCAAAAACCTAGGGATGAACCCACCATATGATCCTGCTATACCACTCCTGGGTATCTTTCCAGGGGATTTAGAATCAGCACATTACATTAACACAGTGAAACTGATGTTCATAGCAACTCAATTTACAATAGCTAAATTATGGAAACAACCCAGATGTCCCTCACTGGATGAAGGGATCCAAAAACTGTGGTACCAGGGAGTTTTACTCAGCAATTAGAAACAATGATATTGCAGCTTTTGAAGGTAAATGGATGGCTATGGAAGAAATTATGCTGAGTGAAATCAGCATAACCCAGACAACCAAGGGTCAAATGTCTTCACTCATCTGTGGAGGCTGGAGCTAGGCTCTGGACATTGAGAAAAGAGGTCAATTCTCATGTTTTAAATCCGGAAAAGGTGTAATGTCATACAACGTAAGGCATTTGTAGAGATGTATTGGGAAGGAGCGGGGGAGGGATAAGGGTAGGTTTTGGGGGGGCTCTTGGGGGTAAATCTAATTTTTAGAATATATATATATATATATATATATATATATATTATTGTTTTGTTAGAAGCATATTTGATTGTTCAACAAATATATTTCTTAATAATAAAAAAAGAAACATTAGGAGATAAGACCTGGTTGGAGGCTGTAGGTCATGGATATGTATCCTCGAAAGGTACCCCTGCATGCCAGTCTTGCCCTTTCTTTCTCTTTCTCTCTGATTCCCAACCATCTAGCAAGGGCTTCTCTGGTAACTTGACAGTAATAGAGAAGCAGAAAGTGAAGTAGCCACATGAGTCAGGAGCCAAACATATGGATTGACCTTGATATGTAACAACCCACTCTCTGAAGAAACAATCCAGTTACAGGAGATCTAACCACTACCACAGGATGACATTAATTCACCCATGAGGCTGGAATCCTCATAACCTAATTCTGTTCCCCAAGCCCCACTCTTAAAGGTTGCACAGCCACACTGGTAACCAAGCTTCTAGCACATGAGCCTTTAGGGATGAAGCATATCCTCACCACAGTGGTGATGCCTCTTTGTGTGAGTCCAGTAAGGATCATGAGATCACAGGTGGACAGCACCAGCAAATGCAGGAGTGGAACGAGGGCAAACTAAGCTCTGCCTTCTTCCTACACAAACCCTAATTCTGAAGCAACCCAGAAGCAGAAGAAAACCGCAGCGCTGAACCGACTCAAGACCACCTGCCTGGAACTGGTTGAAAGAAGGTAGTCATTCTAAGGTCCAGTGATTAGAAATGGTGGACCATGAGAGGCCGGAGAACTGGGCTTACCCTGTGGCAACCTAACGAAAGAAGACATATCTCAGACTTGGAAAGAGTAAGACTGCAACTGCCTGATTTTTAAAAGTTCATTCTAGAGCATGGCTTCTTAAACTTTCATGTGCACATAAACCATAACCTTACCTTGTTAAAATCCAAGTTCTGATTCTGAAGGTCCAAAGTGGGACCTGAAACCCTGCCTTACTCCAAAATTACTCCAAAAGTATGACAAAGGTGTTAGAGTTTTATTGCCTTGTATAAGGTTAACCAGGTTCTTCACTAATGTCGATTTTTTGTGTTTTGTTTTTTGCTAAACATACACATGCACGCACACACACATACATACACACACACAGACACACACACACACACACACACACTTCCTGAAAGAGCTTGTGGAAACTGTTTGTATATTTTTCCTATTAGTTCCTTCATTGATCAGTTAAAATCTCAGCACATGTAATTCTTTTCTTTTGTGGGGAGGGGCAAGCAAATCTTGTTTGTCCCAAAGCTACTATGAAATATTGCTGCAAGTTACAACAGAACAACAGCACATGCCTGGAAGGCACAGTGGGCCATTGGGGAAATTCATCTAATAGAATATTGAAACACTGGAAGGAAATGTTTAGGTTTTATCTATTTACATCTTCAGCTATGGCAAGAACTAACAGAGGCTATGAGAATTCACTGGAGGCTTTCCTTTATGCTTCCTCTGCCTAAGTCAAGGATTTTATCCTCAATGAAAGTCTCCCAAACAACCTAGTCATCTTTGCTGCAGCAAACATGCTATTGTTTTACCATCTCCCACATCCTCATCCAGACTGCATTTATCCCTACTGCCAAGATCAGCCTCTGTGAGGCCCCTGGAATCAGTCTCCAGACTATTGGGCAAGCCATCAACTGGAGCACCCAGAGGACATCTGCCACATTAGATAACATGCCTTCACAAGGGTCCACAGTGGTCCAGCTGGCTCCTTCCTCAGCTGCTTTGTCAAACTCAGACCAGAGATAACGTGAGGATGAATGACTTTAGCATCTCATTATTTTATGACATTACTTGAACAATGGCTCATGCTAAAGATCCAAATGTATAAAAATATGTATTATATTTTTCTTTAGTCCACAACTATAAAAGGTAAAATAAGAAACTGGGGACTTTTAAGACCAAGGAATTTAGAAGACATGGAAGACTAAAGAGAGTCTCTCTAAGTCAATCTCTGTACAATCTACCTATTGTTGCTATCATACCTCAGGTGTGTATGTGCGGGTATGTGTGTGTGTGTGTGCGCTTGCGTGTGTGTCCTTGACCCAATTTGTTTATCAATAGTAATCAAGAGAATATGACTCCCAACTGGAACTGTGTTAGTCACTTGGAATACAGCAATGAGAGTGGCAGATAAGACTCTTGCTCTCTTGGAGGCTGAGAGTACATGCAAAATCAATCAAAACGCTGCGCATGTTCTGGTCAAAGAGTGGACACTCAATCTGACCTCGTATTTCTTAGATTTACAACCCAAGTCTCTTAAAAGGTGGTAAGATAATGAATTTAAAATATGCCCCACTCTTTCCTCCTCCTGCCTCTAATTCTGGCATTTCCTTTCCCTTTGGGCCCTTCTTTTATATTCAAGATGGATCAGGATGCCTCATTGCTTTGGGGAAAGAATGTGACAGTGGAAAGCATAGAAACAAGAATGGATTTCTGACTTCTGAGTTTCAAAAGCCCTGAGGCTCCAAAGGCATTGAGAGTAGTGTCAGGAGAAAATGTGCTTTCAGAATGTGGCTTCCCTGATGAGGCAGAGCATTCATGATGTGCACACACATTGGTGAGTCCCTCAGGCAGTGTGGCCTGCTCCTCAGTGGGTTTAGCTGGGGGTGGAGGATAGGAGGTAGGCGAGGAGTTCCAGAGCAGAAGAGACCAGGGCATTGTTTCCTGAACAGACCCCAAGGAGGCAATCAGACCTGCAGGAAGAAAAGTCTATGCAGTGGATCTAGACAAATGAGTTTACATGTGCCAGGCTCAGTTCTAAATGCCTGTCACATATCATAAGTCAGTCCTCAAGACAGCCTTTTGAGGAAGGTGTGACAAGTTGTTCTCAGCAGTTACAGTCTACAAAGTTGCTACCAACAAAGAATTAGGGAATACTGAGCCACTGGTGAACTTCCTGTGAGCCTCCTGTCTCAATATTTTAGGCAACTGATGAACACAGACCTTGTTTTATGTGTGTTTCCGTTCAAAGGCCACTTCCTTACTCTACTCTTCTTATTCATTAACACTGAACACATGATCTATTGCACCGTAACTCATTCCAGAACAAAACTCATCTAGCACTCGTTATTTTCTCCATAAAGCACAGAACAGTCTTCCTGTGTTGGAAGCACAGGGGATCGTTTAGTATTACACTTGGGGCCATTTTAAACAATAAAATCACAGTAAAGTGTAAAGATCATGGCACTAAACATGCCATGAAAGGATACTTGTTCACATGGTATGAGAAGGCAGAACATCACTTTGGAACCCAACTGGGATGGCACATGTTGGGTGATTGAGTGTTCCCCCCCTCTGCATATGTCCTTAAATGACTACCGATGCATTGCAAGTATTGATTTTAGAATTGAAAGCATATTTTAGGAGTGGGAGAACTTGTTAATGTGAAATCCACCAACAACGAAGACCAACTGTAGCTTTGAGGCAGAAAACGTTCGGCAGTTCAGTGTAGGCAGAGCAATGTGGGTTGATAGGGAGATCATCTTTCCTGAGAAGGCAAAGACATCCCCCAATGCTAATGAGGTTTTGACGCCAATTGGCCCAGATGCAGACCCTCCCTGCTGCTAAGCAAGGAACCACATTCTTTCTATTGGCGCCTAAGGCATGGATCAAAGAGCCTAAGGCATGGATCAAAGACTGGACCAGAATTCCCGCACCTGTGTGCTAGGTACAGGGGCAGCTAAGGAGTGACCAATCCAGGAGAGGTCGTCATATAAAAGGGGCAAAGCTCACTGCTTCATCGGCTCTGTCCCCTTCCCCCACTCTGGGGGAAGTCTGCTCTTTTCCCTATGCTTTACTTTCTATGCTTTCTATAATAAAATTCATCTACTACGCTTGCCTCTATATCCCTCGGTTTCATTCTTCGAGTCCCGGAGGATACGAACCCCACATCCACATCACCGGCATCGGCTTTATCTCTAAATGAGAGTCAAGGAAACACAAACACAGTAAGTTTAGGACTCACAGAGTTCACCTCTCACTGGCATGTCACGGGAAGAGCAGATAACACGGAGGAGATGAGAATTCCTAGTCCTGGAGAAGCTTGCAGATGGAAATGAAAGATGACCCAGTCATGACAGTTCAAGCTGGCCACTCGGACATGGTGGCATAGTAGTGGCATACCTAATGCCAGTGTGAACAGAGGCCATTAACCAAAGAGCTTCCCCTCCCAAACCTCTGCACTCTAAGCCCCTAAAGTTTAGATGCAGCCATTGAAGACAGAAGAGGGAGAACATTCCAAACAGGCTGAGACTAAGTTACACCATCCTGTGGCAAAAGGCTCCATATATAAGCAAACAAATTGAGTTTGAGATTTGGGATTCACACCCATTTCTAGACTTTAAAATGTACTCAACTTGTCTTTTACTGAGCATTCACTATGTTACAGGCTAAAAAATTGACATTAAACCAATACCAAGGGGCTGGAGCGGTGACTCGGCGGTTGTGGGGCTTGCATGGCATGCGCAGGTACACGGGTTCAAACCCCAGCACCACATGCAAAACTAAGTGTCAGAGCAACGGAAGCCATGTGAAAGGCTCAATAAAAATTGATTCTCTCTGTCTCTCTGTCTCTCTCTCACTGTCCTCTCTTTAAAAAAAAGAAAGAAAAAAAACCCAATACCAAAAGCATATTATTCTCACTTAAACAGATAAATGCAGGGAGCAGGGAAGTGGTGGGTTTGCCAGACAGCATATGCCCTGGGATTGCAATTTTTGCTCCTGCTGAAAGTTTCTAATTTGTACTAATGTGCCTAATGCAATAATGGTTCACACGAAATCATTCACCTTAATTATCCCATTATTTTTGCAAAAACAAGTTTCTCAACTTGAGCATATGAATAACTGTTGCTAACCTAGTTCAGATTTTTGAAGAGACCCATTTTCTGACATGACACATAAAATCTGACTCTTTTTTTTCCTTTTACTTAAGGGTTAGATATTAGTGCAAGATCAAGTCATTAATTGTTCTGGTTCTGGAGCCATTTGTAGGTCCGTGGAGTTTTCTTTAAATATTTTGCAACCATGGGATGAAGGAAGTATTTTACAAAATGCTTTAACTCCTCCTAGTGGTGACCAAGGAGCATGGAACACAAACCTGAGCTGCATGGCAAAGCCCCCTAGAGCCTCTGAAAATCTCAGTCTTCCTTTCGCTTGCTCCAGCAGCTACTGTGGTGACCAGCACTAAGCCAAGTTTGGCCGGCTTTGTACAGTTGCATCTGGACCATACCTTGCGGTGGGAATCCCCACACAGGTGGGGTTCAGCATCCATAAGCCCTGGGAACATCTTTGGTCAACAGAAGCAAAGGATAAACCTTCCCACCTTCGTTCCCCAGATGCATATTTCTGAGATGTACTTCATTAGACTTCTCAAGGTTCCTGCTGAGATGAAGGACAGTCAAATGGAGAAGAGGGTGACTCTGTCATTTTATTGTTCAGTTCTACTCCACCGCGTTCTTCCTCTCGCTGTCTGGAATTGCTTTCCAAATAAAACACATGCAAACTTTATCTGGGGCTTCGCTTTTAGAGGAATCCAGACTAAACCAGAAGCTACATCTTTGTTCGACTGGTTGGTTGGCTGGGTGGATTTTTGCTCCTAGTCTACCACTAATCAGCTGTGTGACCTTGGGTTAATCACTACTTTCAATGACTCAGCTGAATCATCGGTAACACGAGGATATGAGAATAGAATGTTCATCCCACGGATAATTACTGAGCACCTTCCATATTTTGGGCACTATTCAACCCACTGGTAATAGAGCAACAAACAGAAAAGACAATGTTCCTGCCAGTGGAGAGTTTATATGTTCATTGAAAAAGCAGATTATAAATAAATGAATAAATAATATGATGCCAAGTAATGGTGAGTACATTTGTGAGCAACAGCATGGTGACCAGAGGTTATAACAAAACAAGGAGGCAAGCCAGGCTGATTGGCATCTGGGGGGCAAAGATTTCAAGCCGAGAAATGAAAAAGGAAAAACTTCTAGGAATGTTATGTCAAGTGAAACAAGCCAGTAACAGAAAGATTAATATTATAAGTTCTCTCTCATTTGTGGAAGCTAAAAAAATTAATCACATAGATGGTGTGGTCACTAGAAGTTAGGCAGGAGTGAGGAGGGGAGATAGAAGGAGGTTGGAGAATAGGTGCCAAATTATGGTTAGAAAAGCTTTGGTACATATATACTATGGAATACTACTCAGCCATTAGAGAGGACGATATTATGGCTTTTGAAATCAAATGGATGGAGATGGAAAGAATTATGCTTAGTGAAGTCTCCCAAGCTCAAAGACTCAAGGGCCAAATGGTTTCTCTCATCTGTTGATGCTAGAATTTATGGGAAAGCAGTAGGGCAGACGGCTAACCTAACAAAACTTCAAATTGAATGACTTTCAGAGTAATAGGGTGATGGCTCTCTAGGATACTTGGTGGTGCAGGGAGAGGGATGGGGAGGGGGGAGGGTATATGAAGAACTCATAGGAGTCTGGAGATTGGGAAGATGGGGGAACCATCCCAGAAGCCGATGTCATTCCTCCACGAGATACCCATTTAACGCATGAGTTCTTCTGGGGGAAACTGCAACAGGTGAAACCCAAGGTGGTTTATCTATGCTTTGGCATGACCCCTGGATAACAAAGTTTATATACATTGATTGCTACTGTTTTGATAATGTTTCCCCCTCAACTGTATCTCTATATACTTCTAATAAAAAAAAAGAAAAGAATTAGTTCTAATCTTCTGTAACATAGTAGGGTAACAATAGTCCATACAATTTATTATATATGTCGTAATAACCAGAGAAGAGTTTGAAGGTTCACAGTCCATAGAAATGAGAACAGTTGAAAAGGTAGACATGTTGATTACTCAGATTCAATCATTATACATTACACACATGCCTTGAATACATTACCATATTGTACCCCATAAATAAGTATCTGTATTATATGTCAATTAAAAGAAACTAAAATAAATAAATGAAGCAAAAATGGAAAAAAAATGTTCTTCCAGATTCCTTCTTCTCTAACCTTCCTTTGCAGTTTTTTGGGAGTTATGTTGCCCACATTCAAATGGAAAGGAGATGATAGTTTGGCGATGTTTACTGGGCTGCCCTAAATCGCCCTCCTCACCCATGAGCTAAAATCCTGTGTTTTTAGTTTCTGCCTTTGCTGCATCCTTTCTAAGCTTCCTGAATAAGAAGATGTGAAAGTTTTCTGTAGGCAAAAACTTCAAAGGGAACCCATTTGATGAAACAAACTCACTCATCCAATAATTACTCATGAATGAGAAAAAGTTAAAATAGCCTCAAACATGAAAAACGGCTCCATTCCAGGGTGTAAAAGGTTTGGTCAAAGGGGCTTATATCTCAACCTCATTTTTAAGACTCTTTTCTTTGTCCTTAGTTACTTGCTAATAGAGCATTTTTTTAACATTAGTATTTTTGTGCATACTTTGAAGTATTTTTAAAAAAACAGAAAAGTTAAAAGAAGCTGAGCCTAACAATTTTCCCTTTCTTCTTCCAAAGACATACAGAGGGTAAGTTTCTTACTGAGTCATTCATTATAGATAAAACTTTTGCAGGCCTGGTGGGATAAAGGGAATCAAGCGAATATAAGCATCTGGCATTTAAACCTTTGAGATGGTTCCTTGCCCTATGCCTGTGGCCGTTTGCTGGGTTACTAACAATTAACATTGTGCAGAGATTCACAAACAAGCAGAAACCAAGTCTGACATCACGAAGGCTGCTCAAAAGAGCCAGGATTTCCAATCGTCATGCCTCATCCAAGAGCCACAGCAAGAGATAGAAGCACATTGTTAAGGACAGCAAGGTCTTGGGTTCAATTAATCAAAAATAGGCTCGGTTAGAAGCATTCGGCATGGGTTTGTCGGCTCACTGGGAACCACAGCCTCATGTGCAGCAGTGAAAGGTCTGGCTGCTGAGAGGACATCAGTGGAGGCACTGGATCCGCCACGGATACTGCAAAGCCAGGGATGGAGACATATCAGATGTCAGAGTTAAATATTAGAAGCAGAAGCTGAATACAATAAAACATATCCCTGGGATCCAGTATATTCTTTAAACACATACACTCACAAAATATCAAAAATATGCCGGGAAATATTCAGGCAATGAACCCTTTACTTGCATTTGCAAAGCGTTTAGAAGTGTTGGGCCAGACCCACAGCTCTGAAACAAAAAGAATTTCAATTTACTGAGCTATTTGGATTCCTTGGGTGAATGCTATCTTGCGGCTGATGAAATTCAAATGCACTCTGGCACTAAATATGCTTTTGTCAGAAAATGATTGCTTCACATGGAATGCTGAAGGCATCTCTTCACCAAGCTCATGTGAATTCCGAAGGTTTGGCCTATATGCGAAGATTAGGCCGAGGGATGAAGCATTGCTTATTTTTTCGTACTATGTTTTAACGTGATCTTCCACTCAGAGCAAGGACACTACAGTGGGTTCGCATATCTTTTTTTTTTAACTCCCCCGAATCCAACTATTCACATTTTCAAAAAGTGGAGAAAAAAGAAGAAAGACAAGAGTAACATTTTTAAATAGCATAGGCAATCCTATCTGCTATTACATTGAGCCCATGGCCAAGAGTAAACATTGAAAGGGAGATGATTCTGTAGATATCTGTATGCAGTTTTATATACACAAAATATGGCACATTGTACTTTATGAGTGATCTGGTAGATGCTAATGAATAATGTAGACTATCTATCATTATCACTTAGGGACTTCAGCGTTCAAGCTTAAATGAAGTGAGACTCTATTGTGCTGTGCAGCTGGAGGAAGATGTTTGAAGTTGCTTTCTGGCAGGGAAACCAAATGGATAGATGTTATCTGTACACCCTCACTGCTTGCCCATCCGACCAAAGGCACACACAGGAGACAGTTGGCTGAGGTCCAGAGTTCAGCACTGGTCATGAGACAAAGCCATGCAATTAAGCAAGCATATTCACCTGATGGATGGGATTGCCAAACAGTTCATTTAACTCTATGGAAGACCGCACAGAATACAAGCAGGGTTATGAAACCAAGAGGCTCCTTTTACACAACTAACATTTCTAAATGTCTGTTATCAGCAGGCAACGAACTAGAAGCCAAGGCAACTTGAAGGTGAATCCTCATGAAGGAGTTTACAAATCTTGTAGGAGAGATAGATAAATACACAGTAAATTACAACATGGGAGGAGAGAGATTTAACACATGACTGGGGAAAACTGTGAACAAGTGTATAACTTTAAATTTTACTATAAGTTTTAAATGAAATAAACTTTAATTATTTAAAAATGGGGCTTTGAAAGGCTCTGTATTTTGCTTATAATCATCTTGCTCTTTAGTTGTTCTTATTAAGCTAATATTCAATTGAGTTTATATTTCATGTGATAGCTACCAACTTTTGCCTATTTAGTAATAATGACCTCTTTCTCCTTGCTAATGGAACCTCAATTTGGCTTAGGAAAGCATATCCCCACATCTCTACCAAAACGAAGAAGGAGGAGGAGGAGGAGGAGGAGGAGGAGGAGGAGGAGGAGGAAAGAAAGAGAAAAAAAGTGACTCTCTTTCTACCCTCCTAGGCCCCTGGACATTCACATGACCTAATTCTGTCTGATGAGAAATAAGCAGAAGTCTGTGGGGGTTGGAAAACCATTGCTTTCCTCATTTAAAGAGACAGCATAGGTTCTTTTCCTTTCCTTCTTCCCGGATCTTCTTTTGCCTTCTTTCTGTCTTGAAACAAACATGATGAATGGAACTATGGCAACTATCATGATCCAGAAGGCAACATATTAATGAAGCAGCCAAAGAAATATGAAAAAATTGCTGACTCTGACATCTTGTTACTGACCAAAAGCTAGCAGACACCTGCTCCCAGACTCCTTGTTATATGAGAAGAATAAATGTGTGTGTTTAAGCCACTTCTATGTCGGCTCTTGCTACTTATAACCAGACTCCTTGCTAACCACCCATTCCTTGAGCATATGCCACATGATGACGGGAAGGAACGAGGAATGTAGGTGAGGTCTTAGGGAAGCCAGTCTGGATTTTCCTGTAGCCCTTCCAGTCCTCCAAGTGGATCATTAATATGTATGTATGTTGAGTGTCTCTCCTTTCTATGTTCCTTACCCTCTCAGTCACACACACATTTTCTATGGGTAGTGTCATCTCTCAAGAAGTTTATGGAGCAATGAGGGTGATTAGAAGGCACACAAAATGCTAAAACAGAAAGTAGAAAATGATAAATGTCAGAAAGAGATGATAGGAAAATAGGCCTTTGGGCCTGGATTGTTTGTTTTAGCTGAGGTAGAAAAATGGTGGAGTGGGTCAAATTCCCCCTTGTCACCAGTTAGCCCTCTCTTCAAGGACACGGACAGGGGGGATTTTAGAAGACCTGAAAAGGAGCATTATGCAAGAGAACCTGAAAACCTCTAGAGTAGATCCAATATTCAAGGTCTTTACTTGTTCTTAGGAACATTAAAAAAAAAGCTTTTTTACTTTTAAGTTTATTTGAAAATTGTAGAATATCTCTAGTATTCTTTAAAAGGAAAGGGAAAGGGATTGTGGTAGGGGAAGAGGAGAAAAGTGAGTACACTCCCTATGCATCCCATCTTTCCCCAGCCTCAGCAGTTGGGCTCAGGGGCAATGAGGGTAAATGTGAAAGAGCCTTTTTATGGACTGGATTGTGTCCCTCTACTCCAAATTCATGTGCTAATGCCCTAATCCCTGGCACGACTGTCTGTACATAGGATCTTTAAGGAGACAATTAGAGTAAAATGAGACCATTTTACTGTCTCAGGGGTGAAGCCCTGATCTAAAGGACCAATATTCTTAGAAGAATAGACACTAGGCATGCACATGCACAGAGCAAAGGCTGGGTGAGGATGTAGCTGGAAGGCAGGTGTCTGCAAACCAGGAAGAGGGGGATCTCCGGGAAACCAATGCTGACCCCTTAATCTTGGATTACCATCCTCCAGAACTGTGAAAACTCAATTTCCGCAGTTTAAATCAGCCAGTAAGCAGCACTCTGGCATGGTAGTTTTGATGGTATGAATCTAGAATGGCCCTCAAAGTCTCATTTGCTCAGAGTTGGGGCTTTGGGGAAACGATTAGACCTCATCAGTGGATTAATCCGTTGGTGGTGGAAGGAACTACTGGGAGAAGGAACAGAGTTGGAGGAAGTAGGTCACTGGGGGCTTGCCCTGGAAGGATGTATGTTTTCTCTGAAGTGTTCCTTTCTGCTTCCCAGCTGTCATGAGTTGAGCAGCTTTTCTCGACCAGACCTTTTGGCCATGATGTTCTGCCTCACTGTAGGCCCAAAGTAGTGGAACCAGTCAACCATAGACTGAATCCTCTGAAACCCTGAACCAAAATAACTCTCTCCTCCTCTAACTTGTTCTTGTCAGGTATTTTGGTCACAGAGAGGAAAAACTGAGTAACACAGCAGTACAGGTAGACAATATAGGAACCAGGAGAGGTCCAAATTCAGGACATACATATGGTAACCTTCAGCCTCTACCATCTCTTCCTCCTAGAGTCTACTTCAATGGCACCTCTATGTTCACTCAATGAACATTTGTGATTTGATTATTTTGTGAACTGACTCCAAGGCCAAGTTAGGAATGAAATATACCTGCAATTAAGGAGAGAGTGAGGGACTTTCTTCCCAGGAAATAAGTGGAAGTTTCCAAACAGCCTTGAGCTCTACAGGCAGAAAGAAAGGAAAAGGAGTTTCTGAGTGAGCAAAGATCCAGAATCTGAAGAAGAAAGGGTGGACGCCTTCATTTGCCCTGCTGGGTTTTTTTTTTTGTTTGTTTGTTTTTTGTTTTTGAGCACCTACAATGTGACTAGTGGTAGTGGGAGAGTGAGGGATGCACTGAACAAAATAGACCTGGCTTCTGCCCTGGGAACATGTTGGGAAACTATCAGAAGAACAGAGCATGTGCACAAGCCAGGAAGAGAGGCATTGCTGGAAACTAACCCTGCCAGCCTCTTGATCCTGGAGTCCCATCCTCCAAAACTGTGAAAAATAAATTTCTGCCAAAATGAAAAGTAAAGCTTGAACCAGAAGATGGAAATAGCTATGGGAGCTTTCAGCCCCTCTAGAATATTTTTCTTTATCTAGGAAACAAGTTGAGGGCCACTGCAGGTCAATAAGCAAAAAAGACTTCCCTGGTTATAGTTGGCTTTTAGGAATATGAATCTGGATGCTGTCTGTTTGGAGGAAGTTACAAACTGGAAAGTCAGTTAAGGAATAAGTACTAAGTTTAACAAAATATAGTGAGAGTTTGAATAAAGCTTTTATCCAAATTATATGTGTTATATGTTCTATCAACAGAAAATATCAAAATGAATATATTGTCTTGAACTCATAGAAATGCTGACATGTGAAGGCCTTGGAAAAGTTTCCAAAATACAGAGGTCCTTTTTCTAATATTGAGCTAGTAGGGACAAAGGGCAAAGGCACTCCTGGACCTTGACTCATGACCTGGCAGCCATTAGAAGGTCCCACCTTAACTCAGTTTGTCAGATACCAAGAGTGTCTCATTTATCCACCCCCAAAGGATACCACGTGCATCATTGGAGCCAGAGTGCTTTTGTAACCCATCCTTACCGCAAGCATGCGGGAGTTACAGTGACTTCAAAAGTAAATGTACACCTGAAGTCAATTAACATTTCTAAAATCCAGCCCATCCTGGAGTTAGCTCCTTTCTTTGTCCAATAGAGTGCCTGACACTTTTTGTTGGAGCTACGTCTCCCTTCCCCAGCAGAGCCCCAATAAAGGTTTTGCCTGTACATTCAAAGTCACATGACTCAATTCCATTTCCATCAACAGTGAGTCAAAGTTTCCAGCCTCCAGTATCAATAACAGAGGCAGCAAGGCAGAGGTTATTTGGACAGGCTTTACAACATTACCAGCTGGGGAAATAGTGGCCACATTGCCCAGCATTTTCAATAGCAATAAACCCTTGGGTGTGCCATGTTCAGAAGACAAAATATCTCCTATGACCTTGTTGTAATTAATTTAGCAAATAATGATAAAACAGAAAGGAACAATGGGATTCAAATTAGGGGGATGAAGTTGGAAACTCTGATCTGGAACCTTCTAGCTATTGGCCACAGGAATGCTATTTAATAAGTGAAATCTCTCTTCTCTGTCCCTAAGCAGGAACATCTGGGCAAATAATTAACTGCTGACTCTCCAGGAAAAAAAGAAAAAAAAGCTATAGTTTATATATTTTCCAATTCTGTATTTCCAGTACTCCTACCATGGCCAATTTCAAGCCATCAATGTGATGTCAATCATCTCACTCAATTCCTAAATTATCAGTTGATTCTCATAAGCCAGCACTAGCACATCACTACTTCCGAGGCTCAGCTTACATATCTGAAAAATGAGAACCATGCCAGCTCTATGAATCAGGGTTGTGATCAGTAAAAACACCTATTCAAAGTGTAATTTATTCAATATTTACTCAGCACTTTCTATGTAGCATATTTTCCTAGGAATTGAAGATTTGGCAAGAATAAAAGGAAGAGGCTGCTTACCTGGATTTGATATTTTAGAATGGGACAAATAAAGAACAATAAAAAAATAGATGATGGTAGGATGGTAGATGGACTAATAAGTAGAAAGTCTACATAAATAAAAGATGGAAACCTCAGGTTTTCTGGTAGTGACAAGTCCTAAGAAGAAAAGTCAAACAAGAATAAAGGATGAGGGAGGAATGGTTATACTCTGTTGATATGGTGGCCAAGAAAAAACTCACTGATGAGCATTTGATGAGGACTATGAACAGAGTTAGGCATGAACCAAAGGATTATCTAGAGGAAAGTTTCTCAGGCAGGAGGAGAGCACATGCCAAGCCCTGATAGGCAGGGCAGGGAAGCATGCTCCGGGGAATATGTGAGGCCAGTGGAGTGGGAGAAACTCAGTGAGAAGACACTGGTGGAACATTCTGTGGAAACAGAAGGCCAGGCTAAGGAACAAAGTTGTTGAGTGGCAGGAGCCGAGGTGAGATGAGAAAAAGATCTCAAACCTGGCCATGTCTTAGCAGCCTTTACACCCCTGGAGACATGGAGATCAGGGTCCAGTGCTGCACAAAGCTGGACTTCTGCTCCCGTATCTTCCCTAAGGTGGGGAGGAACTGCTTATTCTACTATTGTAGCCTGATTCCTTCATGTTTCCACCACTCAAGCCTTTACTCAAAGGACAAACATGGCTGACCCAATGGCTTCCGTGAGCAGGCACTACTCGTAGCTCTGGAGATTTGAGCCTTACCTGGCAATGGAGGGAGACAGAATGCATCAAAATACAATAATTACATTGACTGGGCTATGAAGATAATCAAATAAGTTGGCTGATAGAGTTCCCCTCTCCTAAACAGAAAAAGTGTTGCTGGGCCAGCATCCTGCCATCACCTAAAGAATAACCCCCACCCCAGTCCTAACGCAGAAATAATTAGTACTGTAAGTAGTGCTGCTCCAAATGAATGGCCCAATAGTAACCAAAGGAGACTGACAACAGCCCCAAAGAATCCAGATAGCCCCCACTGTCCCCCTGGCATGCACCTTTTCAGACCAGCAGGTTGAGAAAATTTCAATTCTTTATGTAACTAAGAAATCTCAAAGATGAGATGTTTTTCATTTGCTTGGGTTGTTTCTACTTTTATTTTTAAATGTAGTTCATAGGACACCCAGACAAAATCATCAGGAGTCTTTAATAAATAAAAGGCAAATTTCTGAGCTCCACCCCAAAATAAGAATCAGAATAACTGGAGAAGCCTAGGAAATTGCATTTTCAACAAATTTCTAAGTAAGGCTAATACTAAATCACTGATGTCTGAATTCGATTGCTTTAAAACAAAACAAAAGGTGCATAAGACTTCTATTCACTTCAGTTCTAAAGGTCTCACAAAGAGTTCTAAAGAAAGCCCTTATGTAAACTTGCTCTACAAAAACTCCACAGATACAGTCACAAGCTTGTTTAGGGAAATGCTGCAGAAGACAGAGCCCTCGTGATGAGAACATCCCATCAACAGAGCCATTCATTCAAATCTTCATTCTAAGAGTCCACATTCAGAGACACTGGTTGGTGTCCACAGAAGTGACTCCCTGTCTGGAGAGCTGAGGAGAGACTTTCTGGAACATTTCCTACCTGTGAAGAGGGCATGGTAGTGGAGGCCCTTCTCCTTGTCCTGATGGGAGCAGACATCAAATAAGTACGCTTTGATGGGCCCATCAATGAAGTCAGCAGCAAAATCAAAGAGAACCACACCTATCATGGTGATGCTTATGGCCCAAACCAGCTTCCTCCTTTGGTTAGCAATCAAAGCTAAAAGAGAAACAAACATGATTCTCCTCAATCCTGCTTTAGAATGATCCATGCATTTTATTTCACTGAAAATTTGTTTTCAAGTCATCTTCCCTTGTTTTCATTCTGCTTTGTTTTTCCAAATAAAAATAACTTCATTTTTCTTAAGTTCTAAAAATTTTGCAAGCCTCTCTTCCCTTTTCACCTTTAGTCCTTAGCAATATCTATCCTTACCAGGATTTTTTGTTATATTTTCCATAAATAACCTATATTTATGGATTTATGCCTTCTCTTAAGTATATACAAATGGTTCCTGATTATCCTGCTTCATATCCCTGCATTCTTCTGTCTGAAGAGTTGATAGTCTAAAAATATATGGCCTTTTTAAAATTTAATGATTATTCAGTGTTCTACCACCATGTACTGATTAATTGGTAGCTGATTAACAACTAGAAAATATTTTCACCACCAGGTTTGTGGTTGTCCAGAATTTGCAATGCACTATTCTCCCTTTGAGCTGACAGGCTAATGCCTTGTGTCCATGAAAAGCCTCTACACAAAGCAATGAGCAAATTAACATTTATTTGAATACCCAGGTGATTTATTGTGAATGTTTACAGAGTCATTTGGTAACCAATTTGAAAAATTATTATATAAAGCATAATGGGCTCAAAAAATACCCTTAACTGATAAACATGTAAAAATATTTAATTTGACAAAATAGACAAAAATTCAATCCTATTTTTAAATCCTCACAGTAACACATGCATGCTAATGTTTCTAAAAATAAAGGCTCTCCAAACTGATTTTGGATCATTCAAAGGTGGTAATTCATTGCTACCTAGGAGAGATCATCTGTTCTAACCGATTTATAGCAAACGGCCAGAACTTCACATTCTCTTCCTGTAGCGTGCACAACAGGACCTTCTGCAGTCCACTTACCTGATACGATTGTATCTCCATTTAGGAACAGTGCCATGCCCAAGAGCATCATGATGCCCAAGGTAAGGATGTAGGGCCTCCTGCGGCCCCAGCTGGACCCGCAGTGGTCACTGGCTGATCCCACCACAGGCTGCAGTAGAAATCCCAGGATGGGGCTGAGGAGCCACACCATGCTGTAGAGGCTCTTGGGCAGGCCCACGCTGAGCAGAACTGGGGTCACGTAAGCTGCCTCCACTGCATAGCAGAACTCTCGGCCGCACATGACCATGCTGTGCATGATGAGTCTGCTTCTGGATCTTTTCGGTAGCTCCACAGATCCAAAGGGGCCATCCTCAGCCAGGGATTGATAGGTTCGGGCACCAGCCAGCCCACTGTCGCCGCCCATTGCAAAATGGTCAGGTACCTTCTTGCGTGATCCTTCAGTTTGTGCTCCAAACTGGATTTGACATGGAGCCTGGCTGAGCAACCAGCAGAGATGGCCAAGCTGGAGGAGGGGCTCAAATTCTTTCATGCCTCTAAGATCACAAGTTATGAGGAGAGGCAAAAGGGGTGTTGGCGCTGGAAAGCATGACGGAGATTAGCTGCTGAGAGCCCTCCGGCTCCTTACAATGTCTGAATGTTTTACTAAAGGGATCTCCCTTACACTGTTCTCTCTCAGTCTCTTTCTCATACACACATACAGTATTGCACATAATCATATGCACAGTTCTGAGATGATAAAGTCTTATTACACTGGGGTTAAATTAATGTATAAACAAGTCAATCATTTTATAAACTTGTTTTTATAGATATAAATATTCTGTCTTTTCCTGACAAGAAATTTGCTATACACATAGCTCAGAAATCAAATACTAGCTTAAAATGGTATGTGTTTGGGTTCTCCTCTTTTTCTCTAAATTATTAGCTGTCTCATAGCATCCTAATATTTCCCTCTTTGCATTTGATAGATCTTATTATTAGAATTCTGTGTTTACTGTATATTCCTTGTTAATTAGTCTTTTAAATCTCCTTGAGGGTAGGGATCAGGTATATTTTGCTCCTTATAGTATTCCCAGCATCTGCCATGATACCTGGAACCTCATAGGTCATCAATAAATAACTGGTAAAGCAATTATTGAATTAATAAAGTATGTATACTGTATTTGGTGGTATCAGTCAACAAACTGATTTGTGCAGGCCTTTTCCCTCTTGTGCTCTGTATCTTAGGGGACTACATTTTCCAGGTTCCCGACTGTCTAGCTTCTGGATAGATTTGGCAGAAAGCCTTGGGGTGGGAGAAGGGAAGAAGTCAGGATATTTCCTCCATTTCTTTCTCCATCATCAGGTGTCTATATTAAATTTACTCCATTTTAAAGGTTTCAGATGGGTCATATTTTCCTTGCTGGACCCTGAGTTCAAATTCAAAGTCTTGGCTGGAGAAATACAATTATATAAGAAGGGCCTTAAAAATGGTTCAAGAGCAAGACTTGGAGTCAGAATCTTCAAGTTTAAATTCTCATCATGCCTCTGTATACCTGCGTTTCCCTCAACAAATCACTTAATATGATGTTTCTCAAACTGTGTGCCACGTCACCCAGGGATTACAGTGAACTGACAGGTATATATTGTCAAACTTAAAAATGGAACTCAATAAACTTAGTGGTACAACATCTGTCAGACAGCATGTGAACTGCCAGCGAGGTATTTCACACTTTCAACCTAGATCACACTATAATCCCTTCAATGCTTTCATATTTTGTGAAGCTAGGTTTTCTATAGTCATTGTGATAAAAAGCAAATACTAGTGCTGGAGCAGTGGCTCGGTGGTTATGGTGTTTCCCCAGAATGCACAAGTACACGGGTTCAAACCCCAGTACCCACATACACAACTAAGTGTCAGAGCAATGAAAGCCATGTGAAAAACTCAATAAAAACTGATTCTCTCTCTCTCTCTCTCACTGTCCTTCTCTCTTAAAAAAAAAAAAGCAAGTACTATAGGAAAGTCAGCATGAAACAGGAAGTGGAGGAAGCAGTGTCTAATCTGGCTCCAAGGCATGAGTGAGGAGCACTGTGGTGGCGAGCGGGTGCCCATGTCCCATTAATAAATAATTGGGATTAACAATGAAGAAAAATTAAAATATCACATTTCCTTTTGATTTATGGCTATTGTTCAAACAGCTAATTAGTTGTTAGGATATAAACACCTAAGTTGCTTTGATCTAATTATTTGTGAATTGAGTGGTTAGGCTTTTCTCTTGGCCTAGGGGTACAAGTTTCTGAAACATTAAGGAAAGCATGAACCAAGATGGTGTAGGACATTTTGAGTCTCTTTTCTCATGTGTAAAATGAGGGAACCTGTCCTACCTTCACCTTTGTGATTGTGGATGGACAATTAGACAATGTGTGCAATGGATCTTATTGACTACCTACCCAACATCCATCCTCCATTATCTCCATCCTGTTAGAACCTGGCATAGATCCTGGAGCCCATGTGGTCCTAAGGCCCAGGAGCTTTGGGAAGGAAGTCAAGGAACTGTCTGGCTTTCTCTGAGGTTGATCCTACCATCTCTGTCAAAGACTGACATAGGAATGGTTTGTGTCATAGCTTGGATATGAAATGTCCCCCAAAGGCTTATGTGTTGAAACTTTGGTCCCCAGTGCAGTAATGTTAACAGGTGGGACTTCTGGAAAATGATTGGATCTTGAGGGCCCTAACTTTATCAGCGAATTAATCTATTGATGCATGTACTATTTGATGGTATGTTTCACAGGGAGGTTGTTGAATCTCTAGAAGGTGGGGCCTAGTTAGAGCAAATAGATCACTAGAGTTGTGTCCATGAAGGGTATGTTTTGTCCCTGATCCCTTTCTTGCTCTGCTTCCTGACTACCATCAGGTGAGCAGATTTGCTTTTGCTATACCCTCCCTGTCATGATGCCCTGCTTCACCATGGGCCCAGAATTGATAGAGCCAAGGGATTATGGACTGAAAACTCTGAAACTATGAGCTGAAATAAATCTTCCTTCCTTTGATTTTCTCAGGTGTTTTGTTACAGCAGTGAAAGCTGACTAACACGGTTCATGCATCAGTTCAAGGAGGCACGAAACAAGGTTTGCTGAGTGCTTCTGAGAACTTCTGTTCTGGATCTTGCTGTGTGTGGGTATAAGATCCAGAACTTACTACTAGCCTGCAGATAAAATCTATACATGGAGGATGGAAGTTGGTAGCCTGGAGAATTGCAGGAAAATGGCCAAAGTGACTAGATTCAGACAAGCCTAAAACTTATCATTCCTCTGGACTCTGGGTTGAGACCCAGAACATTTCTTTCTTTCTTTTTTTTTTCTTTTTAAGGATATCATTACCCACAGTTGAAGGCATCTTGATAGGTCTAAGTGCTTTACAAATTACCAAGGCCTAACTTACTTTGTCAATATCTATGTATGCAGGAATATATAACAATGATTCTCTCCAATGTGTAAGACTATGTTGAACAAATAAAAAAAAATTACCAAGGTCATGTAATTATTACTGAAACCTAGAATATGCTCTTAGGGAGAATATGAACACAGAGATGATGACCTGGATGCAACCAGTCACCCTGCCTGGTGTAACTGGTTTTATTTATGATCTTACAATTTGTGGCATCTCATCACTTCCTACACGTTAGGATCAAAAGTGTGCAAGTAAGTGTATATCAAACTAATTATTCAAGAATACAATTCGTCTTTCATTAGAATTTTCCATCTTGGATTGCTGCTTCTCTTCTAACCTCCTTGAAGCTTCCTGTTTTCTCCTTTACCATGCTACTGCCCACTTCTAAATTTACAATTTACCAAAAGGCAACTAAAAAAGAGGAACTGTTGCATTTTCTGCACAGGATCCCAGATCTTCAGAAGGGAAGCATGGGTCACTCAGAAAAGCTACTAACTTTGCTTACATGCATTCATTCTTTAAGATTATAAACCATAAAACACAAATTTTCATTCAAATATTTTGTGTAGTCGACTAATCACAGAAATCAATATCTTAAAGCTAGCCTATTGGTTTATTTATAGCTTTTTGTCAATTGCTTTTCTCCTTTCCCTTACCAATCCATTCAACAGACATTTTTCTGAGGGATATTATTACAGTAACCAAGGAAAAAAGACTTTATTTATATCCAATAGGCCAACGTGTAGTCTTTGAACCAGCATAGTCATCTGGAAGCTTGGCAGAAATGTCAAGTCATGGGTCTCATGCTAGACCCACTGCATTTGAATATCTGGTGGTGGAGCACAGGAATCTGTTTTAACAGAATCTGCAGGTGATATTTCTGCATACTAGAGTCACTGTTCTAGGAGCTTATGGAGTAGTGAATAGTTTTATAAACTGTAGTAAAAACAGTTATTATCCTTAAAGATCTGAGCAAAGTACAATGGGAACAGAGGGCTCTAGGAATGGGTGCTAAAAATACTGGGCACCTAGAATATGCCAGTCACTTCAAGGCATTTTCCTAAATACCATAACAAGAGTGAGACTTCTGTGACTCCACACTCCATAATCACTGTGCAAAATGTCTCTAGGGTTAAGAGGTTAGGAGTTGCACAAAGAAGGCTGAGTTTAAGCCAAGTTTAACTTTGCTAGATCAGCCAATTGGAGCAAAAGTGGTATTGTTATTCTTGGAAAATGATGCAGTATGTGGGAAGGAAAGAAAGCAAAAGGGATTACAGGACATTTGGAACAGGAGAGTAGGAAGGGGCCTAGACAGTTATGCAGAAGCCTTATTGTAAAGGGTTGACATGCCTTGTAAATGATTTTCTTTTTTATTCTATAGGAGGAAAAAGAGCACCACTGAGGAATTTTGCAGGGCTGTAAAGACCCATTTGGTGTCAAAAGGATTACCAGTTCAGTAATGCAGTAGGAAAAACCTGAAAGCAGTAGTAGTAGAAATCAGAAGATAGCAGCAGTTCAGGGGCCTGAAGGCAAACAGTCATGGGAGTGGGCAGAGGAGGTGGACACAGGAGCTGACAAGTGAAACTGATAGTACTTCACTACTGAGATGTATTTGTTTAATAAACACTAAGTTTCCATCATGAGGGTGGCCACTATTCTCATAATTAGGAATGAATTAAATATCTAAAATCCCTTATAAAGCTCCTATTCCTGTGTGTTTGGCAGGGGATCAGGTAGGGTTAAATATAATGTCAGTAGTGATATGTAGTATGAAGGAGACTAACACAGAGCGAGAGAATCACAGATCAAGAAAGTACTCTGCTACGGTGACATTAGCATAGGGGCCTAAATAAAGTGAGAAGTGTTCATCAATTCAAATTTAGAAACTGTAATAGTAAAAGGGCCGTTTACTTGAAGCCTGAGAATTGCCATTTGGGAAACCAGAGAGCCAGACAGCTCTGATTGACAGCTCTGAGGGTCAGATTGTACAGGGTTTGTGAAGGGAAGGCAGCATGGAGGACAATGGAAATTCACAATCTCCATGAAAAGAAAGATGGTACACAAAGCTATCTTAGGACTAAGCTCTCCCTTACTAAGATGCATGTGATTGACCATGAGGACTATCTCAAGGTGTGAAGTGCATTTGCCACTTGACAGTTGCAGCTGCAACCTCAAATAAAAGATGTTAATGGCCTTGGAGGCCTTGGCCCAGTTCAAAGGTTCACATTCCTGTGTCATGCTCTCACGCCAGGTTCCCAAGCAGCAACCTGACACTTGTGTGTGTAGGCCCTGGTCACCTGGGTGGCTTCCTAACTCCATTTTGAAATGCTGTTCAAAAGTTGCTATTATGGGGGGCTGGAGCAGTGGGTCTGCGATTACGGCGTTTGCTCGGCATTTGCAAGTACACGGGTTCAAACCCCAGCACCCACGTACATAACTAAGTGTCAGAGCAACGAAAGCCATGTGAAAAACTCAATAAAAATTGATTCTCTCTGTGTCTCTCTCTCTCTCTCTCTCACTGTCCTTCTCTCTTTACTAAAAAAAAAAAGTTGCTATTATGATGATTTTCTTTTAGATTAATGGGTGTAAGCTGAGGGACTTCTGGGGCAGAAGGAGACATGATAGGAAAGGAAGTAGGATGTAGTGGGGCCAAAGAAAGAGGCTGCCAGGTGTCAAGTGAATGACAGGACAATTTATGGAGGAAAAGGGACACAGTGAGGTGATGACAACAGGCAGCTACAGAGCAAGAGTTATTTGAAGAAAACCTCAAGAACGTTTGTTAATATCCCAACTAAAAAACACTGACTGAATGATTTCCTTGTCAAATTAAAAGAGTCAGACTTTTCTAAGCATAGTTATTTTGGTAAACAGTTGTTATAGTTTGGATACGAGGTGTCCTCCAAAAGCTCTTGTGTTGATGCAGGAATGTTCAGAGGTGAGGTGATTCGATTAATAGAGCTGTGACCTAATCCGTCTGCCCCAGTTGAACAGACTAACTGGGCTTTAATTGCAGTGGGGCTGGAGGAGATGGGTCACACTGGGGGCATGCCCGGGAAGAGCTCATGATCCTTCCTCCTCCTGTCCCGCTCTCTGCTTTCTGGCTGCCATGAATGAAGCGGCACTCCTCCATCAGGTTCTTCAGCCAGGACATGGGGCCCAGAGCAACAGAGTTGGCCAGCTATGGACTGAAACCTGTGCAAGCCTGAGCCAAAACAAACGTTTCCTCCTCTAAGTGTTTCTTGTTAAATACTTTGGTCATAGCAATGCAAAGCTGCCCATACAATACTAGAGTCAAAAACGTTTGAACGTGTCAGAAAGTGCTATTTCAATGGTATTTAAAGGACTTCTTGAAAGCTTTCACAAACTTGAAACCACATCATACTTCGGGGGAAAAGCTTTATTTAATAAAAATGTATTATATTAATTCATTTAAATATATTATAGATATATAATCATTTAATATCAATAAATATATTTTATCAAGTAAATTGGAAAGCATAAAAACTGCCACAAGTTAATATCATACACAATAAAATCCCTAAATCATATACTCTAATAACAATTTTCAGAATACAACTATAACTTTGTAATCAATCTTTGATTTGTTCTTGCCCAGAACAGTTGGATCACTGCAATACTGTTCTTCCACATTTTCATGGATACAATTTTATGTATTGTTCTCCATTGTAAATCCAACACTCAAATTCATTTGAGCTGTGAACTTAGAAGTCAGAGATTAGCTTTTGGTTTTGGTTTACTGCCTTCAATGATTCTACCTGAGTACAGCTGGTTAATCTCTTCCTGATTGAACCCATATTCTTTAAGTATATCCTCAGTGTGTTCTCCTATCAAAGGATCTCTTTTTGTAGAAGGGGTGGCTGGGGTAACGGACAGCAGAGGTGCAGGGCGGGGACTCACTTGCTGCTCCTCATCAACAATGAAGGAGCCCCGTTCTCTGTTATGGTCATGATGGACAGCCTCTTCAAAGGTCAGCACTGGGGTTACGCACGCATCTGTGTCATCGAAGATCTGGCACCACTCTGCCTTGGTCTTCTTTGCAAACACATTTGCAAATCTCTTCCTCATTTCTGGCCAATTGGTCATGCTCATCTGGTCAGGAAGTTCTTCAGACTTTAGACCAAGTCCTGAGGGAAAAATATGATTTCTTAAATTATTATGCCTTCGGTAGAGTTATTATAATCAATGAAAATGAATTTTGATCCCACCATACTATCCCAAATAAAATGTTTTATAGTTTCTCAAATGAATCAATAGAAGAAACTCAAAGTCATTTCAAGGTTGGAGCCAACAACTGGAGAGGGTATGATGGGGCAGGCGGGACTCAAAACAGGCTTATCATTGCCATAAGTTTACTTCTGACAGGTCATTAAAAATGGTCTAGTTTCCAGACATTGATTTCTTCTTGCAGAGAAGCTTTTCAAAAAGAAATTTTCTCAGGATGGTATTGTCTGTCTTATCGAAAGCAGTGTGGAGAATCCTCAAAAAACTAGGGATGAGCCCACCATACAATCCTGCTATTCCACTCCTGGGTATCTTTCCAGGGGATTTAGAATCAGCACATTATAGTGACACAGCAATATCTATGTTCATAGCAGCTCAATTTACTGTTGCTAGACTATGGAAACAACCCAGATATCCCTCACTGGATGAATGGATCCAAAAACTGTGGTACATATATATACCATGGAATTTTACACAGCAATTAGAAACAATGATAT
>PVKS010029369.1:0-25430 GCA_004027875.1 Aplodontia rufa | reverse complement strand
CTTCTTTTTTTTAAAAAAAAAAAAAAAACTGAATTTAGCTACTCTACTCGTGCTTGGGCAGACAAGCTGACCAGTCCATTCTGTACTACTATCCTATCAGAAATAAAAAGAGATTTACTTTCAGCGATGACCATCAAACATTTGAAAAGCTGTCCATGAAGATCAACATCAAAAGGGACAGGACTGCAGCGGTGGCTCAGCAGTTACAGCACTTGCCTTGTGTGTGCAAGTCCATAAGTTCGAACCCCAGCACCACATACAAAGTGTTAGAGCAACAAAGACAACATGAAAAACTAAATAAAAATGATTCTCTCACACACTGTGCCTCTCTATTTAAAAAAAAAAAAAGTTGGGGGGAGAACTGGTAACTGTCCAACTCAATAAATCATTTGTTTCTGCCCCCATCCTGCCCCTGAAAAACTGGGGAGTGTGCTCTACCATTGAGCTACACCCCCCAGCCCTATTTTTATTTGGAGACAGGGTCTCAAAGTTGCTCAGAGCCTGCTAAGTCACCCAGACTGGCCTCAAACTTGTGATCATCCTGCCTCAGCCTCCTGAATGGCTGAGATTACAAGCATCCACCACTACACCCAGTTAAGTAATCAGTTTTCTAATTAGCAAAGGCAGATGCAAATATGCCTTTTAACTAAAACTAGTTTTTTCTCATTGTTCAGAACTATCTAAAGACATTTCAAGTCATGATTTCACTTTTTAAAATCCCCCTTTAAGCTTAGTACTATATGTCTAAATAATAATAGCAGCTAACTTTTATTTGGTATTTATCATGGGCTAGCCACTTTTCTGAGCTCTGACATGTATTATTTCACTCAACCCTCGTAACAACCTATGAAATAGATATTATTATTATCCTCATTTCATTGATGGAAGCTCAGGCAGCATTAATAACTTGCCAAAGGTCGCTAGTGAGAAAACGACCGAGCCACAAGATAATTATTAACACTCTACAGCACTTTACATTTTTCAAGTTCCTCAGCCATTATCTCTTTTGAGCTTCCCTATGTCTGTAATATTTATGGGATAATATTAACATACATTGAATTTTACAAAAGGAATAGCTAAAATTTCAACACATTGACTGACTTTCCCAAGGTAGGAAATGAAGACAATGGAACAGAAATCCGGATTTTCTGAGTCTAGATTCTCTCTTCCTCCTCTACAGGCTGCCTTTCCTACTATAGACACTCAATAAAAGTATTTTCATCAAGAACTGATTATTTCTGAAAGCATAATTTTAGATTTTAACTCCAAGGGATTAAAAATTATCTATCCCCAGCATCAAATGCCGGGCCTGGCACACAGGAGACTACTAGTCTGCATATTCCCCAGACACTCGCTGTCTTCTTCCACAAAACCTACTTCTCTATGTTCATGTTGCCTCTCCATCTTGAACACCCTTCAGAGAGACAGATCAATCTCACAAGTCACCATTTTTAGAAGACCAAAGTCCATATACATCCACAATCACTTCTCCACAATCTAAAACCAAGTAACACATGAAAACTGAAAGCTTTATCTTAAACAATGCCAAAATTCATGTGAGGACTATGGTAATCCATCATCAAGATGGCGCCCCGTGATCCCACTTCATGGTCTTCAAGTCCTTGTACAGCGTCTCCCACAACAAGGCTGGTTGATGTGACCAGCAAACCACTGCAGAAGTAACGAGATAAAAAGACTATAGCTTCCAAGTTGAGGCCATGTCTCTCTGGGAAGGAAGATAGCTGCCAAGCTGCAAGTAGGCTCAGAGGCCTACAGAGAGGCTCTCATAGTAAGAAACTAAGACTCTGTGTCAACAGCCACTGGGGGACTGAGATCTGCAAAACTCCCATGAATGAGCTTAGAAGCAGATTTACCATCTCCAGATGAACACCACCTCAGTCACATTGTAGCTTCTTGAGAGACCTTGCACCAGATCATCCAGCTGTGTAACTCCTGGCTTCCTGACCCACAGAAACTGTAGATGACAAACACTGGTTCTCTATAATTTGCCACATAATCATAATTTTCTACATAACAACAGATAACTGATAGTTATTATCTGATATAAATTGCAATAAAGCTTCTTATAGTCTCTACTTACTTCCACTTATTGTGAATACACAAATGTTAGGTTAGGTTGAAGAAATATTAATGTTTTTAGTTTATGAGGTACCACCATAGACCCTGCTGGGAAGATTACATAAAATATATACCATATGCTACTGGGACCTGAAAAAATGTTGGATCTTGAAACACATTTGGCCCCAAGGGTTTCAAATAAGGCACTGTGAACCTATATTCACTTTTTCTGAAACACTTTTCTTGATTAACTTTACCCTGGCATATAAGAAACAAGTTCCAGGGACTTGAGCAGTTGCTCAGCGGTTATAGCACTCACCTGGCACGTACAAGAACAGAGATATGAACCCCAGCACCACGTATTCAATGAAGTGGCAGAACAATGAAAGCTACATGAAAAAAAAACCTAAATTCTCCCTCCCTCCCTCTCTCTCTCACTGTTCCTCTCTAAAAAGGAAAAAAAAAAAACAAACTAACTTCCTATAGGAATTCCTGTACGTAGTAGAATCCATACCACATAATCCAATACTTGATTATAAATTAACCTTTGTTGTTTTATAAGCAAATGCTTGTTTCTCTACTTACATGTTAAACTTATGGACAAAAGTCCTCCTTGTATTTCATTATACCTACCCAGAAATCCTGAACTAGGGGGTAAACAATAAGATCTGAATAAATTCTTATGCAACCGAGTTCTCAAATGCATACCTACAATTAATTATAGGTACCCAGCACTGGTCCACACCCCAATACCTCAAAACCTATTATCTTCAAAACACTGTTTCAGAAGATGATACAAAAACAGTGTCACAAAGAAAAAAAGAAGCAGGCTCTCTGAGGAATTCTGGAAAATTTACATATCCTCCAAGTGCCCTTGTAAACAGCAGCAGAAGCATGAAATAATCTCTATCAGAGGAAAAGATCTATTAACCTCCTGATGACTGCTCATCTAAACCCTTGCGTGAAAGAACAATCTTACCTTTCCCTCTCTTTTCTAGGCACTCCGTCAGGCAATCAAAAGGGTCACTAATCAGTTTTTAATTTTCTTTCCTGAAGAGAATCAGCATGAAACTGCAGGAACCCAGGGTAAAAAGTTTATAAAACTAAAGACCAAGGAAAAAGTGCTGAATGATACAAGTCCTAAAATCATACATTTAAGTTAATTATTCTAGATCCTTTATATGAACGTTTTCAAAATAGCCAAAACATTAGAATGTTTCTGAAAAGAAATTCCTAATAAGCAATCTCTTATTAAATTAAAAAAAAAAAAAAAGGACCTATCCAGGAAGAATTCCACAAATGCAAATATCAATGCTGCAGAAAAAAATCAGGACCAACCACAGACCTAGCAAAGCCTGGGTGGCTTTTGGTGTTTTGTAAAGGAGACTGTATCCAGGGGTGCTTAACCACAGAGCACATCCCCAGACCACTTTTTATTTTTCATTTTAAGACAGGGTCTCTTTAAATTGCTTAGGGCCTTGCTAAATTGCTGAGGCTGGCTTTGAACTTGCAATCCTCCTGCCTCAGCCTGGGATTAGAGGCCTGCGTGTGCCCCACACCCAATAAAAGCTTAGTTTTAGAGAAGTAGGAGACGGGAACAAAAACAAAACACAGAATGGGGTTTGGAGCCTGGGAAAAGATGACAACCTAAGTCCTTTCCAATAAAGGCTGACCTCTGTCTCCATAATCAGCTCTCAATTCTTTTTTTCCTTCCATTTTATGAAGAAGAAAAGAAAGTGTAGGTAGGTAAACACTGAGAAAAGAATGGGGCAGAGAGGGGCTGCACCCATGGCTCATGGCACTTAGCTGGCACATGTGAGGATGCGGGTTCAAACCCCAGCGCCACGTATGACAATCCCTGAAGTGTCGGAGCAATGAAAACCAGATGAAAAACTAAATAAAACCCATTCTCTTTCTCCCTTTCCCTCCCTACCCCTCCCCACTGTCCCTCTCTCTAAAATAAAAATAAAAAATAAACAATAGGCAGAGACAAGGGTCTAGGCTCAAGTGCAATGGGGGGCTGGATTAGATGATTCAAATGCCCATCCGGATCTAGCTTTCTGTTATAGGTGAAATCCAACCCACTGTAATTTATGTCACCTCTTCCACATCTCACCCTGGCTGTCTGCTGCTTTTTCAGGGAGTACCATGGGGCTGAATTCACTGAGGATGTATGACAACACACAAGTTTGGTGCAAAGGATCAAACGCTTGAACTATTGCCACAAGAATGAATGGCTCAAGAAAAGACTCAATGACAAGCAGAAATGAATTTGTGTAAAAGATTTTTGTGATGCTACAGCATTATCTAGATTCTAGACGCTTGAAATTCTCTTCACAAAGAAAGCTACTGTATCCTGAATCCTACTGGGATTTTTGAAGTGCTGGAGTACTATGGACTTTGAAAATGTACGATCCAGACAAGACTGTAAGGCTTATATTATGCCAGTTTCAATACCACTAAGATTTACTACAATTTTCCTCGGTCATAGGGGATCTTAGTGCAATTCCATAAAGCCACGGCTGCCCCCAGGGCTGCTAGGATCCTGCCAGAAATCCCTGAAGTTCAGGGTTGAAAAGGATTGGAAAGGTGTGTAAGTTCAAAAGTACTCTTCTAGCCATTAGTATTATTTTTCTAGGAAAAAAAAACAAAAAACAAAAACAGCACACTCAGAAGAAAATAATTTCTCAATCTGTTTCAAGGTAATAGATACAAACCACATACATATTTAAATGATATTAACTTTTCTAGCATCTTCACCTATCAAAAGTACCAAAGAAAAGTTACTCATAAAACATATGCAAATACCCTTTTTCAGTCCTCTACCAAGTGATATGCAGAAAGAACCGAAGGCAAATCCCTCACACAACTTGAACAGCAACACTCAAAACTTGTACAGGAAAGTTTTGGAAATCTGAGTATCAACCACAGTTTCAAGTTATAAAAGCAACAGCAGCAGCAAGACTGAAACCACCTTGGACTGAAGGATTTGCAGTGCTCTGACAAATTCATTCTGAGCACCACCTTGCGCCTAGCGTTCTCCTGGGGTCTGGAGGATTTAACAGTGGGTTAAACAGACAACGTCATCATCCCCAAGAAGTTCAAGGAAATTTTCTCAAAGTATTAAATGTTTTTAACTAGAAGTGTTCTCTCAGCTGAACTGCCAACCTTACCAAGAAACTAGTAAAAATTAACAAGAGCTATACAGAGACATAGATCAACAGAATAAAACAGAATAACATTAGGAATTTAAAATCCTCGTGTGGATTGTCAATTTTTATAAGACAATTCAATGGGGGAAAAAATAGTCATTTCAACAATGGAGCTGGGAAACTGCATAATCTCACCCAGAAGAATAAAGGCTTAATCATAAACCTAAATGTAAGACCTTAGACTACAAAACTGTTGAAAGAAAACATAGGAACAAATTTTGTTTTGCATTAAGCAATAGTTTCTCAAATATAATACCAACAGCAAAAAAATAAAATAAAATAAAACTACTTTCACCAAAATTAAAATTTTTGTTTCAAAACAAGACCATCAAGAAAATAAAAACAAAGGCTGGAATGGTGGCTCAGTGGTTACAGCACTTGCCTGGCATGTGTGAATATGTGGGTTCAAACCCCAGCACCCACGTACACAACTAAGTGTCAGAGCAACGAAAGCCATGTGAAAAGACTCAATAAAAATTGTTTCTCTCTGTCTCTCTCTCACACACACTGTCCTTCTTTCTTTAAAAAACGAAAAAGAAAATAAAAACAAAACCCATAAGGGAAAATATTTGCAAATCAAATATTTGGTAGGAGACTTGTATACAAAACATGTTTTATAAACTCTTATACTCAATAAGAAAAAAACAACCCAATTTTTAAAATTGGCAGAGAGGGTTGAAGGGGTAGCTAGAGGGCTTCCCTAGTATGCGTGAGGCCCTGGGTTTGATCCCCAGCACCAGGAAAAAATAATTGGCAAAGAATCTCAAAAGACATTTCTCTAAAGAAAAGATACAAATGGTGTGGCTGGAGCAGTGGCTCAGCGGTTACAGCGCTTGCCTGGCATGCACAAGTACTCAAGTTCGAATCCCAGCACCACGTACACAACGGAGCCTCAGAGCAAAGAAAGCCACGTAAAAACTAAATAAAATTCATTCTCTCTTTCTCTCTCTCTCACTGTCCCTCTTTAAAAAAAAAAAAAAAAAAAAGTACGTAGAAATAAATCTACAAGCAATTAAAAAAAAAACAGAAAAATAGCACTGTGATACTACTTTCCATCCAACAGAATCCCTACAGAAAAAAAAAAGAGAGAGAAATCATAAAAAGTAACTGTGATAATGTGGAGAAAGCAGGACCCTTACCCTGCCAAAAAGAATGTAAAATGACACAGCCACTGGGGCAAGAGCTTGATACCTCCTTAAGCTGTTAACTCTCCACAACTAAGTATATATCCCGGAGAAATTAAGACATATGTTCTCACACAAATTTGTACATGCATCATCACAGCAACAGTATTTCTAATAGACAAAAAGTGAAAACAGCCCATATTTATTCAAAGGAATACTATTCAGCAATAAAAAGACAAAAAGTATATGTATCAACCTGCTATATGGTGAATGAATCTTGAAACCCTTATGCTAAGTGAAAGCTAGTCACAAAAGACCCCATATTATATGAATCCATTTATATGAAATGTCCAGAATATGCAGATCTATAGACAAAGATCAGGAGCTGCTGAGTGGAAGCAGATGTGCAGATTTGAAAGAAATGGAGAGTGGCTGCTAATGGGTATGAGGTTTCTTTTTGGAGGGATGAAAATGTTTGAAAATTTATTATGATGGTTGCACAGCTCCAATATGTGGGGGGGAACATTATATTGTACAATAAAAATGAGTGGATTGCATGTGATCTACATCTTAATAAACTGGCTTTTAAAAATTAAATAAGAAATTAAGGAGTCAAGCAGGGGTTAGAGTCATGGCTCAGTGGTTGGAGTGCTTGCCTGGCATGCGTGAGAACCTGGGTTCAAACCCCAGCACCACATACACAACTAAGCAAAGGCCAGATTTAAAAAACAAATAAAACTGACTCTTTCTCACTTTCTCTCTCTCTCTAAAAAAAGGGGGGAGGGGTCAAGCAGGTACAGCATTTATACCAGAAAAACTCAACAGTGAAAAGGAGAGTGTTTTTCTTTCACAGATACATTAGCTTATGTACACAAAGAGGTGCATTTCTTCAGACTGACTCATCCATTCAGCATCAATTCATTGACGCTTACCACTCCTAAGGAACTGATTTGACTGGGAATCCCACAGAAAACATCTAGTTCCTCCTCAACCCAGCCTTTCCAACCCTAATAATGCCAGCTACCACCCATTAGGCACAGAAATAAGGTTTCATGTACAGCATCTCAGGACAGATGGAGAGCATTACCCTAAATTTATAGACAAGGAAGCACGCTCAAAGAAGGGACAGCAACGTGAAGCCAGATTTGTCTACTGCTAAAGCCTAAGACCTCTTCATCCAACCACGTTCCTTCCAGGAAGAGGTGGTCAGGAAAGTCCAGAAATCACAATACTGAAATGCAGACTTGATGAGGACCAGAAAGGGGCCTCCCCAGCTCTCCACCATGGAGAAGTCTTCAGAAAAGATGACGCCAAAGTTCCACTCTGCTCACCGAGGGCTAGCCCATCACTCAGACAAAATGAGGTGGGCTGAGGCTTTCCATGCAGAGAAGACGTGAGTGAAAAGGAATGTGGAGAATCTGAAGATGTGGAAGCTCAGTCTGCCTAGACAGCAAGCCAGGGATGAGGAAGTGGTGGCAAGAAAGAACAGAAAGGATGTGGGTGCTAGAACATAAAGGGCCCCTGAGATCACCATTGTGCTAGGAATTTAAACCTAAGCACACAAGTGGACTAGCCTTTGCAGAATTCTATGCAGAGGGTCAGAAAGACCACCCCAGATGCAGTCACATGGAATTAACAGCGGTAGAAGGGGCAGTGATTAGAAGGATACAGTGAATTGTTTCACTGAGAAGGGCTTGAATTAAAGTAGGAGTAATGAGAAACAGGGAGAGGCAATGAATTTGGAAGATATTTGAGAGGAGAACTCTAAGACCTGGATGGATGTGGAAATTTAAGAATCCCTGCCCAAGAGGTAGAAGGCACACTGGTGGCCACAGCCTCCACAGCTCCCTCCCTTCCTTCCTGACTCAGCAACTCTCCAGTGCCACTGGCCTCAGGGAAATTGATCCCAGCCCTATCTAGTTCCAGGGAGGATTCTTTGCCATCGTGCCTCAAGAATGGTCACAACACTCATTCCAACTAAAAGACACAGGGGAAAGTCTGTTGCAGGACTTCTGGAGAAAGCAGCTTCTCTCTTAGCGAAGAGACTGACTCTATTCTGGAGAAAGCAGCTTCTCTCCTAGCGAAGAGACTGACTCTATTCTGGAGAAAGCAGCTTCTCTCCTAGCGAAGAGACTGACTCTATTCCTATCTAGAACATCGCCACCAGACCCACACAGCACCTCAATTAGGAAGCCTGTTCCAGTGTGAAGTGCAAAGGCCACATTAAGTTGGGAGCAGGGAGGATGAGTGGAAAAAACAAATTTGGCAAGTGACATTTAAGACAGCAGAGGCTGAAGACTGCTTCTCAGACTTCGATCTGAATGAAGAACAAGGTGGGATCTAAATGGTTTTCCCACACAAATGGCCTCTGTGGCTAGCTCAGAAACCTGACCCTAGTTCACACCACTGTCAATGTTGAAAGCTGTACTCCAAACAAAGAACTTTCTAACCACCTTCTGGAGCACCCTCCCCACAAAGCTGGAAACTCAGAGCCATTCCAGAGCTCTGAATGTGTCATTTCCAAACAATATGCTGCAGTATTTGGTTTCCTGGGCCTGCTGATCCCTTCCTTGCCATCTGACCTTTCAACTATTGTCCCTGCAGGCTGACACTCAGCACTCCCACATGGCACTCCCTGTCTGCCCCTTCTCTCTTGTTCTAACTTCCTCTTGGCTTGTCAATCTCCTTTGCTAGGAAACAAACTTCTCACCCTGTGAGTGTAACCAGCCCTTTCAAGTCTTAAGCAATTATTAGGAGATTCCCTGGAAAAGCCTTAAAAGAATGTTTGGTTACAGAGAAAGGGACTAACAACAGGCAGGGTTAAGGAAGAATGCTGGTTCACTTAAAAAAGAAAACAAACAGGAAATACATACACGGCTCAGGGGACACAGGAATGCAATCCACATTTTAAAGAATGGCACATTCTCCAAACTGTAGTTAAAAGCTCTCTGAGTCACAGTGAACTGACTGGTTCCTGAACTTCGCACACCTAGTCTATGCCTACAACATGTGTTAACAGGTGCCTGTTTAATCTTAATATACCAGACTTAGGAACAAAACTCATGGTGCAGAAGCAAGTGGCCTTCGGTCACTGTAACCACAGAGGCTGACCCGGAGCGGAGCGTACAAGCTTTACATGGGGCTTAATGTCAGAAATCTCAGCCAAAGCAGTCAATCTCAGAAAGCTACGATCAGCACAGCCAACCTCATCTCTGACTCCTCATGTGTGTAACAGGCCTGCAGACACACTTCCCAATGGAAAGGAAAGCATAATTTTTCAGAAAAAAGCTAATATTTAAGTATGTTACACACTCTGCCTTTTCTATTAAGACTCAGATCAATGTCTGATTAGGTTTATGCAGCTTTTTTTTTATAAGATGAATGTGGAGTTACAATTAACGGGGAATCACTGTCAAACAACCAAGAACAAATGTATATTTACATAGTTATCCAAGGCTGGTGCCATGTCATGGATGTCTCCCTTGGGTTCCCTATGATTCTACGTTTCCCCCAGAAGAACCCCTGAGTTAAATGGACATCTCCTGGAGGTCAGAGATCTCCTTCAGAGATGATTCCTCCATGTTCCCACTCTCCAATCTTCTAGATATCCTTCCTAATCCCTCCCCCCACCCTCTCCCCCACCCTATGCCTCCAGGTATCCTAGGCAATCATCCCCCTGGTTTATGCAGTTTTAAGAGTAAGATGGATAATTTGGGAACATTAAAAATTACAGCAATGGGGCTGGGAATGTGACTCAGGGGTACAGTGCTTACCTAGTATGTGCAAAGCTCTGAGTTCTACCTCCAGCACCATTAAATAAATAAATAAATAAATAATGAAATCACAGCAGGGGTCCCAGATGGGGGGAGCCCACACTGTGAAACCAACCACCACTCTTCTCCGAGTTTAAAGAGCAGGAGACCAGGAAAAAAAAGTAACTAAAGTGTGAGGCCCTGTTCTCCATTCATGGAATGCACACTTCTTCCAAAAGATTCTCAAATTAGGAGAAGAAAGTTATTTTTAGAAGAGAAAGACTTGAAGTCACCTCTGCAAGACAGAAACTGCCTGTTTTCTCAAATAGCTGCCAGTCAGCTCTTTAATGTGTTGCATGCAGTCAGTCCACAGCATTAGTGGTCTACACATTAATATAATAGCATCTTGGCAACAATTTTTTTTTTTTTTTTTTTTTTTTTTTTTAGCAATGCTCACCTTTTTTGGGGAAAAGGTCTCTTCCAGTAAATATTGTTGGAAACTAAGGCCAACATGATGCCTGGCCAGATGCCAGAGAAAAGAATTGGTGGTAAACAACTCTAAGAGGCCCAGCTGGCTTGTAATTGGCAAACTGCCTGACCGCATTACTAGGCTATTTGGCCGCTCATTTGTTACAATTGGTTGAATGTGTTTGCGCTGTATCCCTATTGGTTGTTGTAACAGATAAATACCGGGCGTACAGGGAAAACGAGTAGCCACTGGTCAGAGAAGCAGCAGCTGCAGGGCAGCAGAGACAGAGATGCAGCAAAGGAGGCAAAAGAAAACCCTAACATGCAGGCGGTAAGAGAGGAAGAAAAGCCTCTGCAGTAGAAACAGACTCTAAAGAGAGAAAATGTAAATAGCCTTGCCTCTAGTGAAGAGGAAGAAGATGTAAAAGCCTCTAGTGAGAGGAGATGTACGTAGAGGCCTTATCTCTAAAAGAGAGAAGGTGGAGAAGGAAGCGCTTAGAGGCCTCTAGTGAGGGAGAGGGAAGAATAAAGCGCTTGGAGAACTCAGGGCTAGTGGGTCTACTTCATTCCCAGTCAACCACCGATTGAGAGCCTCCGGTTCCTGCCGGCTGGGACCAGACAAATATAAAGTGGCAAAGGAACCTTATTATCCATATTAAAGATTTTCAATGTGGCCTATTCCAACTGTAACACTGCGTTCACTATTTAAATTATAGTTAGAAAGCATCTATTGCACGATGTATGTGGCTTCAGCTGCTGGGGATCACAGCTAGGGGCTCACCAGCAGCTGTAGGAGACAAGGGTCCAGAAATAATGCTGGCAACGTGGCAGGCGCTGTGCAAGGGGTGCGTGAGAAGCATGGATGAGTACTAAATTCTGCCTGGTCAGGCTCAGCTGAAGACTTCCTAGTAGATAAGACACTTGATTCAAGTTTTAAAGGATGGTTCAGATGAGTGAGGGTGTGTTTAGGGAAAAGACAAAAGGGTACTCCAATCAGCAGGCGTCCCAAACACAAAGTCTCAAGGAAGTGTGGAACGTTTGGAAAACTGAACAGTTCTCCATGACGAGAGCAAATCACAGCCAGGCAGGGCTAGCTCAATCAGATAGCGTGCTAAGTCAATGAAGTCCTGATTTTAGACAGCAATAAGCCATTTAAAGAAGAGGACGGGGAAAAAGGCAACATCTGGGCTCACCTCATGCACGGCACGGTGCATATTTGAGGTGAGCACTATTATTTGTCTCCATTTTACAGATGGTGAAATTGAGACTCAGAAAAGATAAGCATCTTTCATGAAGGCCCCACAGCTAATAAGTAATTAGTGGAGCCAAAATTTAAAACCAGCTGGTCTGACTTTAGAGCCCAGGCATTTAATCACTTCATTATATTGCTCCCAGTATACAACTAAGCAAGCAAAAGACACAGATAATCAAATTGCTTTCATTGAATAAGGCAAACAACTCATTACCCCAAAAGGATTGGCGATAGAAGGCATCCAAAGGTTACCCTGCATCCAGTGAGGAAAACTAAGCACCAACAACATAAGAATTACAGAGGCCACCATGCTCTGTGCAGCTGGTTCTTAGCCAAGGGAGATAATGACAATCAGGGGACACCAGACAATATGTAGGGACATTTTTGGTTGTCATGGCTAGGGAAGAGGTGCAAGTGGCATCTCATGGTGGCTGCTAAGTATCCTACAATGGACTGGACAACCTCCCACAGAAAGGAATTGCCTGGTCCTGCTGTCTGGGATAAAATCTGACACAGAAATGAAAAAATTACATTTCCATCATGTGTGTAAGTATCTTAATAAAAATAACTGCTGTCCATACAGCTAATAAGAAGTAGAGTCTGGACTTTTCTCCCTACAATTTAGATTTAACCTTACCACCCAGACTCAAAAGCAACAAAAATTCAGTTCAAACTTAGTTCAAGCTTCACATTATAGAATTCATGAACAGACAGACATTACAACTGGGATACAAAAAGCCAAGAACCTTATAAGCCCCTGGAAAAGGTAGGCCATTAGCTGCTGGAGGTAACAAACCCTGTTTTCCCCTCTTAGTTTTTAACTCATATTTAAGTTATAAACAATAAAAGGTATTTTTAATACTTTTTCCAATAAAAATACTTCTTAAAAATGGGGGATTATGTAGTAGTTTATCTTATGCAGCCAAAACATGGACATCACATCTGAATCTTAGAAAGCTGGATGTGTTGTGCAGAAGGGGCACTTCCTATCCCAGTCCCATCTAATTTACTGACCTCTGCAGACCCCCTGCCAGCTTACATGCCTAGAAATTTTTACTGTATGATTATTTGCTTCAATCTAAGTTTATAAGGTCCCTGAGTCTGTAAGATATGTGGTTGATACCAAAAGATACAGGTATTCATATATATGCATAATATAATTTGTGGAGAACTTTTTTTTTCACTTTTTTCCCTAATCATCTAAGACATTTACATTACCAGTGCAAATGGAATGAAAACTATAATTCTTGGTGAGATGCATATAAATTCTTGCCTTATAATAGTTTTTCTGGTTTATTAGTAAGTTTCTGATCAAATCATCAAAACTGACTCATAGTATTCCTTCAGAAACCTCAGGATGATTAGGAGGTAACATTACTTAATAGCTGGTGTATTATATGTTTTAACAGTAAGTTGTGTGGCATATCTCAATAAAATTATTTAGAAAGCTAATGTGATTTCCATTTTACTGTTTTGTTAATTTAGTAAACACATGGAGGAAAAATGAGCACCTCAGTGTTCACTCTCAGGATCAAACTCTAGTTGAAATGAAAATATTAACCTACTTCATATTTGTAACAGCAAGCAATTCTACGGATTCACTTTACATCAAATCTTGTGACTTTTTCCCCTGAAAAAACTTTTGTTAACCAAATAATCTAAAAAGCAGTTTGAGCCACCTTCAAGTTTTGCTTCCTAAGAGAAAAAAAGAAAACTCTCTACTTCCCCCAGTCTACAGAACAACAAAAGACCTAACAAAAGTTTCCAAAAACAAACATTACTCAAAAAACTGAGACCAACCATAGCAAAAATTCTTACTTGAATAAACAATAGAGACAGCAGCAGAGGGCAAACCGCTAAAAGCTATTGTGGGGCTCAACAAACAACCAATAGCATTCAGCTTATAAAAACCTGGGTTTTTAAATCCCAGATAGGACTCAAACTATGAACTACATGAAAAATATTTCTTGCCTATCAAGTGAGGTTACCTCTAAAGCAAGTTAAGAATGCAAATACCTATGTAACATTAATATGGTTACAAAAATATTGTTTTATTTTTCAAATTATTTTTAAAATAAAAGTATTTGTATAACTATTGTCTTCAAGCTAAAATGTTTTCTATGGAAACAGTGCAATTTTTTTCCATTAAGGGATTAAAATGTGGATAATTTTAATGCAAATTTAGCTGTCTTCATTTCATTTGAGAATGGGAACAATGGTCATCACAAAATAAATACTAGAAAATACTTTTGTAAAATAGACTTTTTCCTATTTTAATTTCAGGGGAAATGAGCTAACTGATGTTGCCTGCTTAACTTGGTTTTTAAAAGTGATAATCAAAATTATCAAATACACTATCCCACAGAATAACACCAGAATAGTAGCTATTGGCTAACTCTGAAGTGATTATTTACTTTTTTCATTCACAAACTAAAGTAGAAGCTAATTTTATTCTAATTAATGCAATATATATAAATGCAACATTAATATATAATGCATAGTTACATCTGCAACTATGCACCATGATATAGGAAGGTTAGGTAAATTTTTTAAAAATCAAGTATGTATAGAATAACATATTCAATTTGACTATCATTTACATGGAAGGATGCTTTTTCATACTTTATGCCACTTATAAACATACAAAGGTTTAATTCTGTACATACCACAGGGTGCTTAATACATGCATTTTTATGGCTGGATGGTAGTTACTGATAATGTGGTTAACTTTAGCAGACATCTGTGTTACACACATCGCCTTCAAAATAATCATGGCATGCTTTTGTGACACTGAAAGAGGCCAAGCCTGTTGTGAAATGATTACTTCCAACAAAAGCCTGCTTAAATTATTGTTTAGTTAGATGGCATACAGCCAAAATAACAGTATGATAAAGTTGCTGTTGCCCTTGAATCACTAACCAATTTTCAACCCATTTGTAAAACAAGATAAGCACCATTGGGTTATTAAAAATAATTATGGATCAGGACTTTTGATTCATGTTTCTTCGACAAATTTATTCCATTGGATCCCAAGTCTTGGCTGCTCTCTTGACAGAATAATGTGCTTGTTCTACGGCTGACAGGGGCACTCATGGCTTTTAAGATTAAATAGGAAGGTCACACTGCAGATGACTTTGGACTCCAGATGAATTTAGACTTTGCACTTCAGAAAGATTTCTTTGTTGTTTCAGCATCAGATAATCACTGTCTTTTGTTTTCACTCCCACACCAGAGAATCTATGTATTATCAAGAATTTAGGATGTTTCACATTTTTTGCCTATATTATTCACATAGCACACTGCAGAATGTTACATTATCTTATAAACTCTTTCTGGTTTCTCTGGGCAGGTAAGAGAGTGGGAACAAGAAAGTTAAAAAATACAAAATGAACGCTCACCCCTGTTTTATTGATCTTGAAAGAAAATACCAAAGAGAACCTGACTGGATTTTGCTTATTTTAATTACTGGGGAAACAATATTTAAAACAATCTCCTAAAGGAAAGGGTTAACAATCTCATAGCTTTAATAGATCACTTTTCTCCTGCAAAAGAATTACACCTGTGAAATGAGAATGCTGCCCACCAAAATGGCAATACCAAGGCTGAGACTTCTACTGGGGGACCAGTTACTTCACTACGTAAAAAACTGTAAAAATGGATTCCCAAAAGGAAATGCCCAGGCCTACCCCATTAACTTGAGATTAGAGGGCATTTAGCAGCACTAACTCCATTTCTCAACCAGCCAGCCTGCTCTTTAAGGGGGGATGGTTTTCCTTCACCAGACTCAGCTGCCCCGTTATCTAAAAAACCTCAGTGATTTAATCTGAAGGGGAAAGGGAAGCAAAACAATAAAACGCTCCTCCGCTCCGGATTCGGGCCTCCCCTAGGTAGTTAAATTATTGCAAAGTCAGAACAGGCGCGCAGGAGCATCCTAAGGTTGTCAAGGTACTCTTCAAAATTAAGGAAGTAGACCTGTGTAAGGTCTGCAGCCTTTTGGGGAGTGGGGGGGGGGGCTTTGTAGGTAAACAGCAGAAGCAAAGTTATTACTGAGTACTTTTGCGAGACTTTTACTTAATGTGAGATAAACCCAGCCCTCTTGCAGAAAGGGAAATTATTTTCAGTGCAAACGTAGCCTTACCAATTACAATTCTAGAGAACACAATCACAACGACTCGATTAATGTGTTTCGTGGAGTGCACAAGTTTACTTTTCTTCCCCAAGAACTCCATCAAGAAAAAAACGTCAACAAAACCAAGGAGAATCGCGCCTTGTACCCTGGAGTGGAGCGCAGCCGGTACACTCAATTTGCACCTCTGTGGGAGCTGCGGGGGCGGGCGGGTGGGGGGCGCGGTTAGAAGCTTTCGGAGGAAACCCGCGGTGGACAGACTTTTGGTCTCCGTTGCGGACAGTGAACTGGTGCATCGAGTAACCTCTGCGACGTCAAACTTTATGCAGGAACTGAAAGTTAACCCACGATCACACGTCCACCCTCTATCTGAGCTCTGAGGCATCTGCCTCTCCTTTGCACAGCGCAGAGCCGCGGCCGCCAGCCTCGACCCGCGACAGCCCTCAGACAAAGCCACCGACCCCTGCGCCCGCCCGGCTGCCAACCCCTGGGACGCGCCCGCATCACGCTTACCTTGATGCCCTGCTGCTGGGTGGTGAGGGTTAACTTGGATTCATCCAAGAGCAAAACTTCGCAGTAAAATTCTTCGGGAACAGCGCAGAAACAACCCATGTCGATTGTAACCGTCTCCAGCCAAGCGAGAAAGCTGCGACAGAGGCGCGGAGCCGCCCCCTCCCCTCAAACACGAAGCATTAATTTATTGTCGGAGCCGTGGCGAAAGCGACAGAAGCAGCTCCCGGTGCGGTCCGGTGCGGAACTGCCGCACCTCTCTGCGCAGCGAAATCGAGGATGGCGGAGAAGGCTGGGAGAGTCAGCGCCCGGGAGCCGCCAGGGAAGCGCCGGCGGAACTGGGCGCGGAGGGCGGCGGCGCGTCCCCGTGCATCCCGCGGCTCCGACTCTGAGTCCTCCGAAGGCGGCCCCGCCACAGACCTAGGGACGACAAAAGTCGCCTGGCAATGGGGGCCACAGGCAAGAAATGGGAGGGACAAGAGCTCGAGGCCCCGTACTAGGAAGCCCCTTGAAGCTCTACAGCTCCCTCCACCAGCTCCAATTCGAGCGCTGCCGCGACGCACCCGCAGCCCCTCCGCCTGTGGAGTCCCCTGCGGGAGCGCACTTCCACCCGCCGAACCCCGCCCCTGAACCCCCACCGCTCCGCCAAAAGGCGAGATCGTGGCTTCGCTTTTGTGTCTGGGGTACCCACGACGCCTCAGCCGAGGGCGCACAGGCAGTGGCGAGGGTCGTCACTCAGTCCACTACCCCCACACTCTAGCCCGTGGGCACCCAGAGGCCCGAAGAGGGTTGGGAAGGACAGCAGGCTCCTTACCTAGTCCAGCGAGGGAAGGTCAGCTCATCGCGGACCAAGGGTCCCTTCTGGGGGGCCCCGAACTCATTGCGCGGGGATGTGTGTGGCCAAGTTCAAGCTTCCCTCCGGGAATGCTCTACAGGCGCTGCGAAGCGCTGTTTTTGCAAACCATTCAGAAGAGCCGAGAGTCGTTGGAGCTGCGGGCGATCGCGCAGAGAAACAGGCGCCCCGGCTGGGAACGCGGCGGGAGGGTGGGGGTGTGCCCTGGGCGCTCCAGGCCGCGGGGGCTCGGGGGAAAGTACTTTTGGCTGAGCGGGGCCGGGGTGGCGCTCCGGGCGGAAGCAGCCTAGGTGCAGCCGGGCCCAGACCGGACGCCTACAAAAAGCCCCGGAGCCAAGAGGGAGCCCCTTGACCCTGGCAGGGGCGCCCCTCCTGGGCGGGATCTCAGCTGGGGGCGGAGGGCGGAGCGGAGGTGGTCTAAACGGCTAGGTGCGGCAGGTTGCAAGGCGAGCCGCTGACCAGGGTTCACTGCGTCGGTTTCCCTAGGAGACCGGGAGGCTGGCTTGAGGGAGGACAAGGCGCAGTTTCGACCCCAGCGTTCGGTGAGCCTCGTCCCACGCCCTCCGTGCTGCCGGCCGCCTACAACACTGGCGGGCACAATAGCTCTGAAGCTGCAGTGACCCCTGGTGGGTCCTCGTGTCTGTGCAGGAGCAGCCGAGGCTGAGCTGCGGAGCAGGCAGGGCCTCGCTGGCCTTCGGAGCAGGTGCACTCTGTTCTCCAGCTGGGAACAGCAGCAAGTTAATGCAAGTTGCGGTTAGAAACACGAGGGGAGCCCGTGAAGTTTTTTCTGCTCTGTATTATTAAAGCAAGAACTCTGGCATCAGATTTAGTCGAGTTCCCACCTCTACCACTTGTTAGTTTGGATAGCCCTTTAAAGCCCCCTAAATTGCTTAAAACCTAGGGCGTTAGACCTTTTTAAAAAAATGGTTTCCTGGGTGTCCTGCTTCCAGGTACCCCTCCGCTTTGCGGAGTCTCTGCTCTTCTTCCTAAATAAATCCTACTCCTTTAACTCCTCAAAAAAAAAAATGGTTTCCTCAGCACAGTAGAAATAAACAATTTACAGCGTTGAGGGGGTTTCCTTCCATGGTAATTTGGCATGAAAGACCTTTTATAGAAAATCTTGTCCTTCTATATAAAGTTTATATTTGGAATGAACTTTACTTAAAGGATGATTAAAATCCTACTTTATCTTCCAAGCTTCCTGTAAAAGTGAAGTGGATCTTGAATTTCTAATCAAATTTTGTATTCGACTTTGGGATTGAATGTCAAAGTTTTGCACAATTTACAAACTGATACCTCTGGATTTTAGTGTCTCTACTTGTGGAAGTTTTTGTTTTTTGTGATAGTTTTCTTGATACCAGCTACCAAAAGTAATTAAAAGATTAATGAATTTCTACTCTTTACAATATCCAACAGAGCCACCTAAGCGTGCAAAAAATAAAGGTCCAAGCTTAGTCTTTTGTATTTGGGGTTTGAGTTGTGCTTCTACCTGTTTTATGGTCCTTTAGTCCATTTTGTTTTGTTTTGTTTTTCAGCTCCAGTGGTAATGGCAAGGTTTGGAGTGGAGCAGAATTCTGTTCCAGGGTTCTCCCAAGTAAAGGTACAAAGCCAGGACATGCCATACATAGAACAGTCTTTACTGACTGAGGCCTCTTCTTTTCCATTTCTTTGTCAAGATCTGAAGAGAAGAAATTAAAGTCTGTGTAACACAAAATTAGGGCTTTCTACAGATAAGACCAAGGATTTAAAAAAACATAATATTATCAAGTACAATTACATACAGTCAACTGCACATCTTTTTTTTAAGAGAAAGAGAGTGAGAGAGAATCAATTTTCTTTATTTTTCCATGTGGTTTTTGTTTCTCTGACACTTAGTTGTGTGTTTTTCGCTGGAGTTTAAACCCTGGTCCTTGCACATGTTGGGCAAGCACTTTAACCACTGAGCCACCACTCCAGCCCACATATCTTTAACAGATAATAATTTTTTTTAACATTTGTTTTATTTACAGTACTGGAGATTGAACCCAGGCCTCTCTAATGCTGTGCTACATCCCCAACCTTTTTTATTTTGAGATTAAAATCAATAAATTGCCCAGACTGGCCTCAAACTTCCTTAGCCCCCTATGTCACTGGAAATACAGGTGTGCACCACTGCATTCAGCTAATTTACTAAGTTTTGGCTTATGTGTACAACCATAAAACCATCACCACAATCAAGCTAGCGAACATACTCATCACCCCCTAAAGTTTCCTCCTGCCTTCATAATCCCTCCCTCCCATTATTCACCACACCCCCACTCCCAGACAACCACAAATCAGTATCCTTTCACTATAGATTATCTACTCTTTCTAGAGTTTCTATAGGTGAAGTCACACAGTATCACCAGTATCTGGTTGTTTCACCCAACACAATCATTTTGAGATTTCCTCATATTTACAAATAGTTCATTCCATTTTAGTGCTTGGTAATATTCAGTTGTATGTATGTACTACAAATTGTTTTCCCGTTCATTTGTTTCCGGTTTTTTACTATTACAAATAAAGCTTCTGTGCAAATATTAGTCAGCTCCAGCTGCCATAACAAAGCACCGTAGACTTAGTGTCTCAAACAACAGATTTTTATCTTCTCACAGTTATGGAGGCTGGAAGACAAGATCATTATGCCAGCATGATGTTTCTGGCGAGGCCTTTTCCTGTGATCTCTGTGTTCACAGAGAGAGCAAGAGAAAGAATGAGAGAGAGAGAGAGCGTGCCAGAGTGAACAATCCAGGGTCTATTCTTATAAGGACACTAATCCTTTTACAGCAGGGCACCACCCTTATGATCTCATTTAACCTCAACTGCCCACTTATAGGCCCCATTTCTAAATAAACTCCTTGGATTAGGGCTTCAACATAAGAATTTTGAGGAGGCACAACTCAGTCTTCATAAGAATCCATGTTTTGGTTTTTTTTAAATTTTTTTATTTTTGAGCAACCTTACAAGATTTTAACAAGACAATATAAAATGTGTATAAGATGTGTATATATATTCTGGACATTGCAACTGTCCCCAGGAGTGCCCCCCCCCCCAATTACCCTCCCTTATTCCTCCCAGAATCCATGTTTTTATATGGAGTTGTGTTTTTATTTTTAGATAAACGTTGAATGGCCAGATGAGAGGATATGTAAATAGGATATAAGTACATGGAAAGATATTCAACATCATTAGTCATTAGTGGAAGGCAAATTAAAAATCACCAGAAAATACTACTGCAGATCTAGTGAAACGGTTGTCATACTCTACTAGGTGTCAGTGAGGATGTAGAGCAATTTGAATTCTTATCTACTGCTGGGGTGTTTGCAAGATGGTACAACATCCTGGCAGTTTCCTTAAAGGTGAACATATACCTTATGCAGGATTTCCTAGGAAGACTTTATCTGCCTATCAGAGAAACAAGATACTATTCAAACCATTTTTCCCCTCAAAGAGAATGTTCTTTCATCAGGTTTTTGTTTTATTTATTTGTGTGTGCAGTACTGGAGATCAAACCCGGGACTTCGCACATTCCAGGCAAGTACTCTACTACTGAGCCACCTCTCTAACCCCACTATTCAAACTTTTTCCAGGAAAATCACATTATGCACAACATAACACATTCTTTTTTTTTTTTTAAGTGACAGAGTCAATTTCATTTATTTTTTCACCTGGTTTTTGTTTTTCTGATACTTAGTTGTATATGTAGTGCCGGAGAACAAACCTGGGTCCTCGCACGCGCCAGGCAAGTGCTCTACTGCTGAATCACCTCTCCAGCCCTAGTATACTCTATTTAAAGTTTTGTGTCTACAACTATAATGCACCAATAAAAATGTGTAAAGAGTTTTTTTAAAAAAGCTTTGTGTCTTTGATCTCTTTTCAGAGATTTAAAAAAATATTTTCTTTGGTCAAAATGATATTTTGTCATAAGGAGACTAATGTAGATGAGCCAAATAACCCACAAGTTCAGAATAAATATAATTCTGTGGAAATATGCCATCCATCTGTGAAGGACTTCGGAAATCCTCATTCTAGAAGAAGACATTTCACTTTACATAAAATAGCCCCCACCCGTGGCTAAAACATGCACTTCAAAATGTCAGACCCGAAATTCTTCCGAAAGTGCTCTACTCTCTTTAGGAAGACATATTTAAACAAACAATCCATGACTCCTCTCATCTTTTTTTTTTTTTTTTTAAGAGTGAAAGAGAAACAGAGAAACAATTTTGTTATTTTTTCATCTGGCCTTTGTTTCTCTGACACTTAGTTGTGTATGTGGTGCTGGGGTTTGAACCTGGGTCCTCACGCATGCCAGTCAAGCGTTCCAACCACTGAACCACCACTCCAGCTCCTCTTGTCACCTTTTTCTTTTTTTAAATAGAGAGAAAGAATCATTTTTTTAATTTAGTTTTTCATGTGGCTTTAGTTGTTGTGACACTTCATTGTGTACATGGTGCTCGGGTTCAAACTCGTGTTCTTGTGCATGTCGAGCAAGCACCATAATGGCTGAGCCACCTGTCACCTTTTTATCATTTTATGTTTTCCATAAAATTTGTAATTTGAAAAAGAAAAAAACTTTGAAAATATTGACTATATAAGAAAATAATCTGATTACTAAAATATCTGAGGGCAAGTCAGCAGAATCGCCAGAAAGTCTTGTTAAAACACAGATTCCTGGCCCACCCCCAAAGTTTCTGACTCAGAAGGTCTGGAGTGGAGCCTGCGTATTTCCATTTCTAGCAAGTTCCCAGGTAATGTTTATGCTGCTGCTTGGCAAGGACACTTTGAGAACCAATGCGTTAGAAGTTATCTTTTTAAAAAATAATAATAATAATAAATGATTCTAATTACCTATGAATAACAGGGAGTAGTTCATTCTTAACCAGTAGCCTCCCTGTTTTCTCTACCTCATCCATCAAATTAATGTCTGTCACAGAAAAGTATTGAAGACCCTGTCAAGAAGATAACATCAGAAAGAACTGTTTTGTTTTTTAAACAGAGAGGGACAGTGAGAGAGACAGAAAAAGAGAGAAACAACTTTATTTAGTTTTCCACATGGCCTTCGTTGCTCCAACACTCAGTTGTGTACGTGGTGCTGGGGTTTGAATCCAGGTCCTCATGCTCCTGCTTGCCAGGCAAACGCCGAAACCGCTGAGCCACTGCTCTAGCCCCAGAAAGAACTGTTTTTAAGGAAGGGAAATATCCCTGTTTTGGTCTCATCATACTGCTGCCTAGTCTGTGTGAAAATATACACTTTTATTTCTAATATAGTATGTGCCCAGGCACATCCAATTTTTAAGACCATTCTGCCTTCTGACTCACTTCACATATATGTCATTAACCAGCTATTCTCTCTTCTAGCACTAAGGCCTTAGATCCCATTTATTGAAATGCCTCAAGGGTGTTAACACATGTTGCAAGGAAAGTTATCTCCCAACACTACCCTGACATCTAAGCTGTTTCTTCATCCTGGTGATCTCCAGATTAACGTTCTTTGGGGTTGCTGAGAATTCTTGTTTTGCACAGTTATTAATCTTTGTTGATGAAGGCATTAAACTGGTTTATGTTTATCATTAATGGTTTAGAACTCTGACTTTGAAATATCCTAATCTCCGTTCTCTGTTCAAATGAAAGCTAACAAAAAATAGGGGTGGGAGATGCTAATTGATAAGCCTAGGCCTTTTAGGGGCATTTTTTAAATTTTTATAGGTTCTTTTTAGTTATATGTAACAGTACAATATACAATGACATAATTATAAAAGCATGGAGTATAACTTGTTCTAATTCAGGCCCCAGTATTTCCCCTTCCTCTCCCTTCCTTCCACCCCCTGTTCTCTTCCCTCTGCTGATATTTCTATTACTTACTAATCAGTATTTTTTATTAGTGTCTTGTTGATGTACATGATAGTAAGACTCACAATGGTTTATTCATATATATACGTAGGAAAATTAGGTCTGATTTATTCCATGAACTTTCCCTATTTCCTCCATCTGTTTCCTTTCCTTTTGTCTATACCTTGGATATTTTCCTTATTTTGGATTAGCTTCTGCATATCAGACAAAACATTCAACCTTTGACTTTTTTTTTAAAGAGAGGGATAGTGAGGAAATGAGAAAAAGACAGAACCATGAGGCCCCACTTGTTCTGACACTATGTTGTGTACATGGTGCTGGGATTCAAACCAGCATCCCCACACACACCCGGCAAGCACCAGAACCACCAAATCACCACTCCAGACCCAACCTTTGACTTTTTGAGACTGGCTTATTTCACTTAGCATGATAGCCTCAAGTTCCATCGATATGCTGGCAAATGCCATAAAGTCATTCTTTTATGGCTGAGTAATACTCTATTGTGTATATATACCACATTTTCTTTACCCATTCATCTGTTTAAGGGATCCTTATGGGCTCCATAGCTTAACTATTATGAATTGTGCTTCTATAAACACTGATGTAACTGCGTCACTGTAGTATGCTCATTTAAAATCCTTTGGATATATATGCCAAGGAGTGGGATAGATGGGTCAAACTCCTAGTTTTTTTGAGCAATCTTCTACTGTTTTCCAGTGCAGTTGTACCAATTTGCAGTCCCACCAACAATGTATAAGTGTACGCTCTTCCCCACATCCTTGCCAACATTTATTGTTGTTTTAGAGGCATGTTTAAAGTTCCTTAAACAACAGATTGAAATCTTTTTTCTATTCTATTGAAAGAGATTTCAAAGACTGGCAAAGTAAGGTGAAATGGATAATTTGATACATTGTTGGTACAAATATAAATTGATTCAGGTTTTCTGGAATGCAATCTGTCATAAATTCAATAATTAAAACATGCATACACTTGGATCCAGAAATTCAGCATCTAGGAATTTGTCCCTATTGAATAATGGACATAGATATATGTAAAAAGATATTTACCATAGCATGTTTATAATATTAAAATTTTTTGAATAATCTAAATGCCCAATAGGAAATTATTAAATTAGTTATAATGTGTGCATATAATAGAACACCCAAAAAAGATTAAATGGATTCACTGACATGGAAAATTAGCCAAGGTAAGCCTTCAGGCAAAAAAAAAATAAAAGAAAAAAAAAGAGGAGATTACATAGTAATAAGAAGGTCCATTTTTGTTTGCTTTTCAAAGAAACTTTGAACATTTTCACAAGGAGCATTGAATAAGTTGGATGTGATGACACACACTTCTAATCCCAGCAGCTCAGGAGGCTGAGGCAGGAGAATTGCAAGTTCGAGATCAGCCTCAATAACTTAGCAAGACCCTGTCTCAAAAAGGACTGGGGATGTAGTTCAGTGGTAAAGCACCCCTGGGTTCAGTTCAGAACACTGCAAAAAAATCAAAATAAAAATAAAAGTGGTACATTGAATGACTTAAACTAAAGAGAAGAATATTGTCAAATTGCTAGTTAATGAAATTGACCTTCATTTAGAATGGGACTTTTTCTAGATTGTAACCTAGGTCTTAATGTGTTGAATACTTTACCTCATTTTCTCTGTAAGTAAGGCATATCAACTTAATTTAACACCAACCTAATGACATGGGTAGTAGTCCCTTCATAAAATGTTGAGGGAAAGAATAGAAAAATTAACTTTTAGTTATCCTGCAATAATTTTTAAGTCTAACCATGAAACCTTGAAGAAGCCCTATCATCTCTTCAATGAGACCACCTTGTTCAACATGCTGATTTTCAATGTCCGTTTTCTGGTAACAACACATGGGTCTTCTTGGAAGGTGGTATCCCAGGAAAGGAGCGACCCAGTGTAACATCTGGCAAAGAAACATCTGAGCTCACATCTAGCTTTCTGACTAAGAAGTTGGCAAAAAAAAAAAAAATGAAAATGATCATTTCCTCTGGGGAAGGTACACAAGTGATTGGTGGACAAGCTGGAATGGAGACATTTTACTGTATTCTTTTTCAGAATTCTGTATCCTGGGGGTGCAGAGGTTGTTCAGTGGTTGGAGCACTTGCCTGGTATGTGTGAGGACCTGGGTTTGAACCCCAGCACCAATACACAACT
>PVKS010029368.1:0-25432 GCA_004027875.1 Aplodontia rufa | reverse complement strand
AACAGTGAGTGACTGAGCCTGCCAAATCAGAAATGGCCAATATCAAGACCTTCCACTCTTGTCTGGAACTGACCAGGGTGTGATTCCCTCTTTAACGAGTCATTATTGATTGCAGTGTCATGTTGGCATCTATAAATAAAGTGTTTCTGACTTCAGATGTAAGTGGAATATTTTGGTCTAAAGGTTTTTCAAAACTTGATTTTTTTTTTAAAAAATAAGGAGCTTTATTTCTGCTATTTACCCTTTGATTTCTGTTTATCAGGTTTTCATTAAAGATGTATCTTGAAACTTTGTAAACTAACTTGCTGTATTTGCACTTTGAGCTATTGAAATAAATGTGATTTTTGTCTGAAAAAAATAATCTACCTTACCAATGTATATCTTTCCAAAACTCTTACTTGAAAATTTCCATCCCCTAAGCAACATAGGATCCGAGTGTTGTATTAGAGACATCATGATCTATTGAGTTTAGGCAGACTCTCCAGCATCACGCTCTTAGCTTCCAATCTTATCAGCAGCATGTTTTACTTTCCTTTAGGTCATCATGTATGTATTTTTAAATTTATTTTTGGTAGTTTTATTTAAAGTTGGTCCCACTTAACTAGGATATTACTTCAGGGAGTACAAGGACCTTGCATGTCTTGGTGGACAATTTGTTTACAACTTGTAGAACAGCATTTGTTACATAAAATGTGACTCTCAATGACCTTGGGAAAGGGATAGTTACTAAATTTAACCTCTCTGGCTTTGGTTTCAAAATCTATAACATGAAGATAATAATGTCATCTAACAAGGTGGTTGTGAAAGTTGAATGAAATAATTTATGTAAATCGGGTGTGGAAGCACATGCCTATAATCCCAGCTACTGAGGAGGCTGAGGCAGGAGGATTACAAGTTCAAAGCTAGCCTGGGAAACTTAAGACCCTGTCTCTAATATTGAAAAGGGCTGGAGATGTAGCTCAGTAGTACCGTGGTTGCCTAGCATTTGCAAGACCCTGGGTTTAATTCCCAGTACCAGAAAAAAAAAAGAGATAATTTATGTGAAGATTTTGTCACATCAATAAAAAACTATTATTGGAATACCATCCTGTTATGGTTAGAATAAGATCAGTCCTAGACTAGCATTTATGTCATGGAACTTTCCATTTCTCTACTCAGTTCTCAGTTCTTATTAACCTAATGTTCCAGCTCTTGTTGCAATGCACATTCATTTAGTGTTTATCTTAGGATGGGTTATGTACACCAGATAAAAAGACTGACTCTATGTGTACAAATAAAAAGACACATGGAGATGACTCATTAAGAAAAAATACATGTAATAATAACCATAATGAAATAATGCACAACATGCAGTGTAAATATTAGAGAAATATTGTCCTGGTCTACTTGCCAAAAATGAGCAGGGAATTGTAAAAGCATGAGTAAAAAATGCACCATCAGGGGGCTGGAGCTGTGGCTCAGCTGTTACGGCAGGCATTTTCCTGGCATGTGTGAGGATGCAAGTTCAAATCCCAGCACCACGTACACAGCAAAGTGTTGGAACAACAAATGTCACATGAAAAATAAATAAAATTGATTCTCTCTCTCTCTCTCTCCCTCTCTCTTAAAAAAAAAAAAAAACTCTATCAGACTGGTTGTGGTGGCACATTCCTGTAACCCTAGCAGCTCCAGAGGCTGAGACAGAAGGACCACAAGTTCAAAGCCAGCCTCAGCAACTTAGAAAGGCCCTAAGCAACTTAATGAGCCCCTGTCTCAAAATTAAAAAAAAAAAAGTTGCGAATGGTTAAGCATCCCTGGGTTCAATCCCCAGTACAAGAAAGAAATACCCTATCATGCCTACATGCCTATACGTTTCTTTTGTTTTCTTTTTGGTGTTTGTGTGTGTTGCTGGGGATTGAATTGAGGGTCTCTTGCATGCTAGGCAAGCACTCTAACACTGAGCTACATTCTGAGTCCCATTCCTACAACTTTCTCAGACTGTTTAATAATTTGGGGTTTTGCTGCCCTCTGGGATATCTTTGCAGCCTACTTAAATGTCACTCTATACGTGAACTTTCTCAGAAACTCCTTACCAGGATAAATCATGACCTTTCCTTTATTCCTCTATTCTTTTTTTTTATAAAGAGAGAAAGGGACAGTGAGAGAGAGAGGGGGGGTGAGAGAGAGAGAGTGAGAGGGAGAGAAAATCTATTTCATTTAGTTTTTCATGTGGTTTTGCTCTGACACTTTGTTGTGTACATTGTGCTGGGCTTGGAATCCTTGTACTCACACATGCCAGGCAAGCACCATAACCACTGAGCTCCAGCCTCTACCTTTTATATCTCATTGATGCACTCCTTCCTGACTCTAGACCCTCATATTTATTTTTACATTTTTCTGTCCATTTAATAAATTTTCATTTCCAAAAAAATGATGAATACTTTTTGGTTTGTTCATTTCTGTAGATGCTTCCAGTTTCTATAGAAATTATTTTGATAAAACTAGAAGTTCAATTTTTTTATTGGAGTTTAGAGCCTCAAATCAATCTCTTATGTTTACTATAAACTATCTGTATTTTTGTGTAAGAATATGTATATATTTTTATAAAATTTTTATATAAATAGTCATATATAACACCTTTTATTGGTAGAAAGAGGACTTAAAACATAACAAGTCTATAAGTACAACCTAGTACAAACTCTCAAATGGTACTTGAGTTTAACTGAGACTGAACCTGAGAGAAAGCATAAATGTGGGAAAAAGTACAAGTGAGTGAAAAACGGTTGTGGCAAAATTACCAGCTGTTATTTATAGTATGTGCCAAATATAAATCTGTCCTTGCAAAACTTGAAGAGATGAGTCATCAGTTATTTCAAGACAAATTTCTGACTTGCTTTATATTATTTAAGAATACTTTATGGAGATATTATTAAAAATCTATGTATGGAGGGACATTATAATAGGACCAGTGGGCCTCATCTAAAGACTCTAAACTTGTGACCACCTAACTTTTTTGATCTCACACGCTTATCTATTGATTTTATGAAATAAATATGTGAGTTTGAGTTTATAGTAATCACAAAGATTCATGGTTCAACACCAATTTAATAGGCTAGTTGCAGATATCTGTTGGTCTAAAACTTTTAAAGTGTCATATCAAAGCAAAGGACTTTCTGTCCTAATATACAGATTTAAGTCACCATATATATTTTGAATTGTGGTTGCTATTTCTGTTTTGTCCCTAATGGAGATTATACAGATTTGTTTAATGCAGCAGTCACAGCAGGAATGAACTCTCAACAAAACAAATCATTTCCTGCTTTCTCTATTCATTCAACATTATCTAATATATATATAAGGCACTGGGCTAGTGACTGAAACAAAGTGGAATATAGCACAATCCCACCCTTCAAGGAGTTTATAGAAAAGTATAGCAGTCAATAAAAAAAATAGAGAAGTACAGTAATCAATACCTGATAATATTTTAGTAGTATTGAAGATGTGGGCATTCTCAGTGTCTTCCTGAGATCATAGGGCAGGGATTGTTTCCATTAATTTGGACCAGTTAAGAAAGATTTCAATAAAGAACTTTAAATCATAGAAATAGGGGATCACTGGGGAAAATGGAGCAGTATATGTCTTTCAAGGAGAGGTCATATGAACTCACCCTGTGCTGGATACACTGTTAGACACTAGATGTACAGAGACAAAGGGGAACAATTTTGGAATTTAAGGTATGCAGTTTTGGTAAGGTTGGGGATAAAGGATGGGGGATGGAGGGGAGAATCACAGTATGGTTACAATAAGGAAATAATAACCTAGCTACACTGGCTATGTGAATCTGAAGACAGAGTGGGCCAGGAAACCTCAATGATAGAATTGGTTCTGAATATAGAATGTTTTCAAATCAGATTCTGGGATAGAAAAAGGGTGAAAGGTCAGGGCCATTTACATAGTTAATGCTTACTTTTGACTCTTCTGCACCAAGCAGAATCTGAAATAAGGATGTGATTGGAAGTATTCTTCAAGGTGTTCCTAAGGAATACCTAAAGGAGAATATGAGATGGGGAAAGGAAGGCAGTCAATAAAAGATTCATTGTCAAACATATACCACTGTGAGGAACTAAGGATTGATCATGTTGAGGAATTCTGTGAAATAGTGCCTAATGTGCCTAGGTATTATCCCAACTCAAGGATAAGGGGTAGTTAATCCACTCAAAGGGTAGGGAAGCTGAACTCTTATACACCAACTATTATCACCTATCGGTTGAGGACATCAGGGTGTATGCTAATTATCTAGTGCTTCTAACCTAGAGTGGACTCCAGCAGCCAAAGAAAGGCCTCAGTCAAGGAGATACAGATACTGAGGGTTGGAAGTTAGGCCTGGGAACACCTCCAGGGGTGAGCGGATATAGGCGAACTAGCAACAGTATCTTTTTACATACCAAATCATTATTTCTACTCATCAGAACAGTGTCTTATAAATCTTCATCTCAAAGTCTAGCCTACTGCCTTCCCCATGCAGAATTCAACTTGCTTGTTTATATAAACTTTAGTAATCATTAGGGCTGTTAGTGGTCATTCATATCACATATTTTTGCAGGAACTGAGATCCTCAAAATTTAAACAGTTAGCTAATAGTTTGAAATAGTAAGCCCTGGAACACTTATCTCCTAATTCATAACCCCAATGTTATAGCTTTAGCCATATTTATACCCCACTGTCTAAAGGACTCCATAACAGGTGGTAAATAGATTAACTGATGACAGTATTTGTAAGGCTTAAAAAGAATAATCAGAATTATGCAGTTTTGGGGCCTGGAGTGGTGGTTCGGGGGTTGGAGTGCTTGCCTGGCATGCACAAGGACCAGGGTTCAAACCCCAGCACCACTTACACAACTAAGAGTCAGAGCAATGAAAACCAGATGAAAAACTAAATAAAATTTTCTTTTTTTATCTTTCTCTCTCACTGCCCCTCTCTCTCTCTTAAAAAAAACATGCAATTTCATATCTATTGCTACTTAGCATCTACTACTAGGAAAAAAGGATTTCTTGACCCAACTTTAAATTCTATTTAAAATGTATAGATAAAAATTATGTCTTGATGCACTAAACATTAACCAGATTCTAGCAAAGGCAAATATTCTTAAAATACACCAAGAAAGCATATTATTTTAGAAAGTCACTTTTGAAATCATTTTCTGGAATTTTTAATAGTTATCTAATTTATGTATTGTAAGGAATTTCTATTATTCTTGTGTGCTTTGTTTTTAAAAATTTATTTATGAATATTAATATTTCTTAAAGCAAAGCAGAGCTACTTTTAAAATATAATACCATTGATACATAACTGTTACAATATTTACATTGATGATTAAACCTAAACAAAACAATAAAATAGATCTTATTTCCTGTAAAGAAAATAATTATGTTACTGTTATATTTCATTTCTAGTTTCTTTGTGAACTGTTATTAAGTATTAAAACGTATTCTAAAATGCAATCTTTTCTTACATTTCTATACTGCCTTGGTTTACAAGTTTGTGATTCCCCTGACCATTAGGAATTCTGTAATTGCCTTTAAATTCTCTCTTAATTGAGGGAAGTTATGAATCTTAAGCTATATTATCATTACTGAAAGTGAGCACTATAGTGCTGCTATGATATAGATTAGGTGTACTCCAAAAGCTCAAGTGTGAGACAATGCAATAAGGTTTAGAGGTGAAGTGATTGTAAATTAATTCTCCCCGAAAGGACTAAATGGGTGGCAATTATAGGCAGGTAGGGTATGGGTAGAGGTGGTGAGTCCCTGGAGACATGCCTTTGGAGTTTATATTTTGTCCATGTTGGCAGAACCCTCTCTTTGTGGTGCCATGGGCCCAGCTGCTTTCCTCTGCCATACCCTTCCACCATGATGTTCTGCCTTACCTCAGCCCTGAGGAATGGAGTTGGCTATCTATGGACTAAGACCTCTGAAACTGTGAGCCCCCCAAATAAACATTTCCTCTTCTAAAATTGTTCTTGTCAGATGTTTTGGTCACAGTGGTGAAAAAGCTAACTTAAGCAGCTACTTATTGGAGTTATTGCATCTTTTTTTATATGTTTGAAAGTCTTAGGTGCAAGAAAGTATGACACAGACGGATGTATTATGGTTAGTATCTACTAGTAATTTATGTACTCATGGTAAAGTGTTAATTAAATCTTATTCCTTGTCTAAATGAAGTCAGATACAGAGGTGGAAAATTTGGATTGTGGAGATGGGTAATTTGGAACAAGAATGTGCTGGGAATTAGGGCAAGCCTGAGTAGATTATTAATTGTGGATGGTATGTTACAATTATTTTAGCTGGATAATAATGTATCCCTATAAGATGGAGGAGGACACTATTGTAAGAACTATATTTGTTTAATGCTTATTCTGAGACTGACATATTTCTAAGCACTTAATGTGAATTCAGTCATTTAACCCTCCTAACAAACTACAAACTGAGAATTGTTAATGTTACCATTTTATAGGGAGGGAAATTGAGTATTATTAACTGACTAAAGTCCATTTAGTCATACTCAACTTTAACTTCTTTGAGGTAGATATTTGTGGTGGCCATTAGTTAAAGGTGAAGCATAGGCTTTCCCCTTACTATTTTACTATCAGAAATTTTACTTTAAAATTAAATTTGACACTTGTACATGAATGTTCATAATAGAATTATTCACAAAAACTTAAAGTTTGAAACAACCCAAGTGTCCAACAACAGAAGAATTGATAAACCAAATGTGGTATGTATGTACAAGGTAATATTATTCAGATAGAGAAAAGGTATAAAATTCTGGTACATGTTACATATGGGGAAATCCTGAAAGCATCATGCTTAGAAAAATAAGCCAGACACGGAAGGACAAATGTTTTATGATTTCACATATGTGAGGTACCTAGGATAGGCAAATTCATAAACAGAAAGTAGAAGTTATTAGGGGAAATGATAGGGGCTGAGGGATTATTATTTAATGGTTATAGAGTTGCTGTTTGTGATGAAGTAAAAGCTCAGGAAGTAAATAGTGGTGATGATTACACAACAATGTAAATGTAATAATACTGCTGAGTTACATAATTAAAACAGTGAATTTGATATGTATATTTTACCACAAATATTTTTAAAAAGCAAGTTTGAGGATAAATTCAACCAACATCAAACATATGTAAGCAAATATTATTTGTGTATTTCCATGGGTAAATTATAATTATGCATAATGATGGGATTTGTTGTTACATATTATAAGCAAATATTTGTCAATAGGCAGAAAATATAGGATGGGCAACCTGTCCACTAAGCTAAATAATGTCTCAGATCTCAGACCTTTGGGTGATCCTACCATATCTTACACAAAAGTTTACACAGGTGGAAGAAAACAAAAGTCTAAAAAGAGGGTTCCCATAAATTTATGATCAGCATCAGGTAGAAAATATGCTGTACATTATTGGTTAGATACAGGATAATTTATATTCAAGTCTTGGGAACAATTAGACCAAGAGCACATTTGATCCTTCTATCCCATTCATATAAGCATATGCATGGGTCTCTGAAATAGTTGAATCAACCAACATATTCTGGACATTTCTATGTCAGATACATTTCTGACAATAAAAAGAAAAAATAACGTTGGCTTATCAAATTTGATAGACTTTAGAAAAGGACTACTCATAAAAGGCAAGCAGTGGAGTATGATTTTTTGAGAGGGACAGGGGCTAGAGCAATGGCTTGGCGGTTACGGTGCTTGCCTAGCATGTACAAGTACATGGGTTCAAACCCCAGCACCCAGGTACACAACTAAGTGTCAGAGCAATGAAAGCCATGTGAAAAACTCAATAAAAATTGATTCTCTCTATCTCTCACTGTCCTTCTCTCTTAAAAAAAGAGAGTGATAGAAAATGAGAGAATCAATTTTATTTAGTTTTTCATGTGGCTTTCGTTGCTTTGACACTTCATTGTGTACATGGTCCTGGGGTTTGAACTCACATCCTCATGTATGCCAGGCAAATGTTGTAACTGCTAAGCCACCACTCCAGCCCCAAGTATGATGTTTAATAGCACAGTTCATAGAATGTAACTTTAATATATTTTAATCAAGTGTTTATATATGAAAACTATATTTGCACCCATCAAACTCAATATAATATTTTAAAAGCTTATAATTAAAGGAAAAGTTTTAAGTCATTAAAGTCATATTTCTTTATTTTCTTTTTTCTTTTTTTGTACCAGGGATTGAACCCAGCTAAGCCTCATCCCCAGCCCTTTTTATATTTTTTATTTTGAGACAGGGTCTTGCAAAGTTTCTTAGGGCCTTGCTAAGTTGCTGAGGCTGTCTTTGAACTTGCAATCCTATTGCCTCAGCCTCCTGAGTTGCTGTGATTACAAGCATGCATCACCATGTCCAACTTTGCAAGTCATGTTCCAAATGCAATTTCTATAATTGTAATTTCATGTAGATGTTGAAATGCACACTAAGTATCAACAGATTTGATATGTGGATTTGAAGGTTAAATAGGTTTTGAGAGCTGACAAGCAAATCAATAATTTTGACCAAACATGATTTTCGAAATACATCTGTAAGTAAAGTATTACAATTGACCCTGATATTTCACCTTGTTTTTTAGGAGTTGAGGGTTTCTTTTAACCATCATTAGACTTAAGAGAAGCGTTGTTAGCAAAGAAAGGAGGCATTCTTTTGTCTTGAAATACTCTTATTTTCCTGTTTTGGGAGGAATTAGAAGTGTAGAATGTCATTCCATCATACATCCTCTAGGATCTGTTACCTAACTCTGATCATTCCTTTATGGAGTCTTCTCTAAGCACTCGTGGTGTCAGCTTCTACTTTATAAAAATGTTTGACTTTGTAAGTGTTGTTTCATGTTTTTCTTATGTGCGTGTTCTGCCTCTCCAACTAGGCTGTGGGATCCTTGATGGAATGTGCCTGTAACTTTGCATTCCCATACAGCTTTTCAGACAATTTGTTCTCAATAAGTGCTGGTGTACTAAACACAAGATTTCAAATGCACATAAAACAATTCCATGCATTTGTTTTGTGCACACACACACACACACAATTTCATTTTAGCTTGAAATAGAATGGGGCTATCAATTTTCCATGAAGGGTTTACAAGTGCTTTTTACCTTTGTATTTCAGATTCTGAGCCTTCACTAAATAAAGATAGAGGAAAGAATTTGTTCTGTGTTTGGCCCTGATCGTTGTTTTAGTTGGTTATAGTACAGCTCATGGGCATCATGCATGCATGCTTGCCTTAGGTGTCGAGCACAGTGATGGCAAGGCCAAGAAAATTCTGCACGCTATTTTGTGTCAAATGCAAAGGAAAAGTGGGAATTAAAGAGAAAGTTGTAACGTTCAATATCTTTTCTCCAGTGAAACATTCTAGTTTTGTTTTTTTATTCATTCAACTTAGTTTTACAATTAGGAGGGAACATTCTGTTTTTGAATAACTGGAAAAAGAAGAAAGAATGTAGAAGTGGACAAAATACTACAGGTATCACAAATCCAGATCGCAACCTGTTTTTTTTTCTTTCTTTGCTTTGTTTTATTTTTCCATTGGCTTTTAAATGTTTTCATCGGGGCATTATAGTTGTACATTATAGTGGGATTCATTTTGACATATTCATAAATGCATATAACATAATTTGGTCCATCTCAATCCCCAGCACTCTCCTTTCCCTGTTACACTCCCTCCCCCTGATTCCCTTCCTCTACTTTTTTCCTTCTATTTATGTATTACTTTTTATTTGGTGCTTTATTGTTATACATAAAAGTGGAATTGTGATATTCATACATGCATACAGCATAATTTGGCTCATTTCATTCTGCAGATCCTCCAATTTCCCACCCATTCTACCTTCCCCTTGATCTCCTAACCCCCTAATCCATTGTTTTCCCTTTTACTTTCATGAGATCTTGTTTTTTAATCCTTATTTCTCTCCAGCTTCCACATGTGAGAAAAAAATTTAACGCTTGATTTTCTGAGTTTGGCTTATTTCACTTAACATGATTTCTCCAGTTCCATACATTTACCAACAAATACCATAATGTCATTCTTCATGCCACAACCTGTTTTTGTAAATAAAGTCTTAGTGGAACATAGCCATGCCCATTCATTTACATAGTGTTTGTGGCTGCATTGGAACTACAATGCTTAGATAAAAGCTTGCCACTGAGATCATAGAGACTGAAATGTCTAAAGCATTTAATATCTGGTCTTTAAGCAAAAAGGTTTCCTGCCTCTTAGAATACTATCTACATGGATTTGTTTTTGTAACAATGCTGAATATTGTTATTGCTTTAAAAATAAAAACAAAGACATAAAAAGTTAAAATGGTTGGTTTCCATTATATTAGAAGAGAGGGAAATGCTTTTGAGTTCATGATTCCTTTTGTGGTGTGATCCGAGGCACATACTTGTCCCCAAAGAAACATCCCATTTCCTGGTAGAATTTGAGGAACACACCACCACAAATGTGCTCAGTTTAAGCTGTATCTTTTTTCCCTTTCATTGTTTCTGTTTAAATTCTAAGATGCTTTGTTAATTTTGACAGCTGTGATAATTTGTCTCTTTTCCTCATCCTGCAGCAAAAAAACTGCTTAGTGCTCTCAAAAGCTCGCTTAATAGTTATTGCATATTCTGGAATTATATGCAATAAGCAATGGTAATTTTCTAAATGAAAACTCAAGCTACCTTGGGAAAACCACTGAGACCCTGAGTAGAAACAAAGAAAGGTCCCTGAAATATTCAACAAATGTTTATTTGCATTTATAATGACAGAATGCACTAGCTTGACTTGGATATATTTAACATGTATCCATAAATACATCTGTTGAGCTTTTTCTTGAGAGGGGATTTTTTAAAAAAGCACAAAGATGGTTATTTGTTTAACTGTCCGGTTAAGTCAAATCTCTTATGATATGAATGCACTTGAGAGAACATGCCTATTAATCTATTATCGGTCTCTTTTTTTCCTATGTATACATATGAATTCATCTCCTACTTTACTGCAGAATAAGAAGAAATAATAATCAAGAAATCCATAGAAGAATTAAGGGTTGATCTCAAAATATGGAACAACAAAGAAACAACAAAGAAAAAATGGAACTGAGTGCATGTTTTTTATCATTGAACCTAACAATCCTGTGAGCTTAGTAAGGTACAATTACCTAATCCTTAAATAAAAGGAAGTTGAATCTCAAAGAAGCTGAGTTGCCTAAGGTTAAACAGGTAATCAATAGTAGCAATGGTCCTCTAATTCTCACTCTAAATTCTGAGGTTTTATTCCCATTATACTTCATTACCTTTTCAACGTCTTTGCTGCTTCCCTAGAGGTTAGGATGCTAAAAGCATAATTTCTTCTCTCCTAAAAATGTACCTTGGCCTTCTGGAAGGTAGAGCCATTCCTGTTAGAGTTGTTGCCATTACTTGGTCCCACCCCCAAACTCCAAATTAAAATAAAATCTCCCAAAATTTATAGATGTTCCTCAATTTGTCTAGATTGCTACTAGTCAAGCCATCACTAAGCTGATAGCCAATAAGAATATCTTTGTTTTATCAAAATTGAAAGAAGACACTGTTCCTTGTTACAAATCCTGAATTAAAATCAACACATAATCTTTTTCATGTAACTAAATCTCAATTAAGAATGTATAATAATTAGTTTTAAATTAGGGTAAATCATCAAAGAAAGTTAGGTATCCTGGGAGTTATTTACATGCGAACAGATGCCTGTGGAAATTAAATGGAGTGTGGAAATTTCACAGCATGCTGTAGTAAGGGAGATAAATTAATAAAATGATCACATCTCAAGTTATGTCTGCTATGAAATAGAATTTTTATATATTTTCAAAGATTCTTACTTTCAGTAGTAGAAGATAGGAGAGAGTTCAAATAGTTATTTTGATATGTACGATCACAAAGAATGCCAACACAAAAAAATACATAGCAAAGATTTAATATACATACTTAGAACAAAAATCAACGAAAGTATTTTTTAAATAGTCAAAATGATTACTGTATGCATATCATCAATAAGCTACTAGTGAAACTAGAAGGATGTTCCACAGGACATTGGGCTCCACTCTTAGATAAGATCTTATGTACACAACTACGCAGATGATTACTATAGTGCTAGCAAACATCATAACCTATCAGGGACTGCCCCCCACCCCGCACATTTTTATTGCTGCATTATAGCTGTACATGACAGAACAGTGACTCCTTCGACTTGTTTAGGCCAATGAAATCTCAGTTTAAACTTATTCCTGTTCTGTTTTCCAAGAAGTGGAACCAGCTAGAAAAAGCCACCATCTTTCACCTCTTTACTCTCACACTGCTATATTGTCCCCAGGTTACTTTCTCATAAGCAGGTATTTAATCCTACAATATGGGTTAACTTTGAAATGCCCTAATTAGGCATTCACACTTCAGGTGTGGTTAATTTGCAATTGAATGCTCTAATTAGAGTATGTTTTCCTGTTTTGGCTTCATTGTATCATATCAGAACAACACAACATTTAATAATTTACATACTACCTATTGGGAATTATTTTTCACTGGTGAAATAAATCATGTTTCAGTATAGACACTTGTTAGGAAGAATGGTCAGTCAACTCTGGCCCCTACATGAGCAGGTGAAGGCCTGATTGCTCTTTTCCCAGGGCTCTATTTGCCCAAGTATGCTGCCTTTAACAAAATTCAGTGGTCATATCCTCAAGTTTAGCTATACCTGGCCAGTAGGATGTAGTTCATGTGTTTCCAGTGAAACTTGCATGCAAACTTCTTGTCAGAGAGACTAAAATGGCAGAAAACTAGAACTTCATGAATTTACAAGAACAGGTCATGTCTGTTTGCTACTGAATGTTTGCATGTCTGACTGAATTTAGTGTGAGATGGAGGGGAGGAAATCTTCCCTCTCTCTACTCTTGTAGGTTCTGTAGCTGGGTCTGAGAATTAAACTGACACAAGACATCTTAACAGGAGAAACATACACTGTACACTGATTTTATGTAATATTTTTACATGCAAACAGGAGACCTGGTAGGAAAAAGGAAGAACCACAGAAGCAGTTAAAACTGCGAGTTTATATATTTTTAAACAAAAAAGGATAATTTGGGAGAAGTGACAAAACAAAGGGGTATGGATTAGGTGTGATAAATTATCAATAACTGATTAGGAAATATATGAAGGAAGCTAGTGGAAGATAAGATATCTGTAGTTGATTGGTTTGTACAGTATAATTTCAGTTTTGTCTCCCAGTCTCCATTCTCCTAAGAATGTTCTCTTATGAGTACAGAGGTGAACACTGAGTGATCATCTTCTTCTAGGGATCTATTTGGCCAAATTTGCTGTCCCATCTTCTTTTTTTGTTAATAGGAAATTTATTGACCTGATTTTAGGTAGAAAGGGGGAGGTCAGTGAGCCCTTCCTACATCTGCTGTTTCTCAAATTCTGTTACCCCAAACAGCATATTTTGTGGCAGCATTTTTTTCTGAACTCAACCAAGTGACAACACAGAAAATAAAGGGTTGACATAATCCTTCCATTTTTAACACACTTTAGATTTTACAAATACAGTTCCATGGAAATTTGACCAAAAATCACGAATAATGTTATGATTTAAAAATGAAGTGTCCCTTCAAAACTCATGTGTGAGACAATGCAAAAAGGTTAGATTTGAAATGATTGAGTTCTGAGGGACCTAATGTAATCAGTGCGTTAATTCCCTTGAACGGATTAATTGGGTGGTGACTACAAGCAGGCAGAATGTGGCTGGAAGAGGTGGATCCCTGGAGGTGTGCCTTGGGAGTTATATATTTTGTCCCTGCTGAGAAATGCTCACTCTTTACTTCCTGAATTCTATGTCCTGAGCTTCTTTCCTCCTTTACATCCTTCTGCCATGATGTTCTGCCTCCCCTCAAACCTGGAGCAACAGAGATGACTACGGACTGAGACCTTTGAAACTATGAGTGCCAAATAAACTTTTTCTCCTTCAAAATTGTTCTTGTCAGGCCTTTTGATCACAGCAATGAAAAAGTTGACTAAAAAAACGATACCAAGAACATAAAAGAAAGTTACATAAAATAATTTATTGAAAAAATCTGGTGGTATATGAACTCTGTCCATATCTGGCAAAAATATCTAATAATTTTAAAATAATTCAAGAGCTAAAAAGTAAGTTTGGCAAAGTAACATGTTTTTTAGTCAACTTTTTCATTACTGTTACTAAAAGACCTGCCATGAACAATATTAGAAGAGGAAAATTTAATTTCGGGGCACACAGTTTCAGAGGCCTCAGTCCATAGACAGCAGGCTCCATTCCTTGGGAACTGAGGTGAAACACAACATCATGGTAGAAGAGTGTGGTGGAGGAAAGTGGCTCAGGGCATTGAAATCAGGAAGCAAAAAAGTGACCCCACTCCAGATACAAAATATATACCCCAAAGAAACATCCCCAATGACCCACTTCCTGCAGCCATATCCTACCTGCCTTCAGTTGCCACAGAGTTAATCCCTATCAGGGGACTAATTCACTTGATTAAGGCTCTTATAATCCAATCACTTTACCTCTCAACCTTATTTGTGTCAAACATGAGCCTTTGGGGGACATTTCACATGCAAAACATAACAGGTTATAAAACAACATACATAAATCAATACCTTTCCTACATACCAATAATGAATCTGCTGAGAAAGAAATCCAGACAGCAATCCCATTCACAATAGCCTCAAAAATACATAGGAATAAATCTAACCAAGGAGGTGACAGATCTCTATAATGAAAACTATGTAATATTGAATAAAGAAATTGAGGGGGCTGGAGTGGTGGCTCAGCAGTTACAGCACTTGCCTGGCATGTGTGAGGATGCGGGTTCAAACCCTAGCACCCATGTACACAACTTAGTGTTGGAGCAGCAAAGTCAACATGAAAAACTAAATAAAAATTAATTCTCTCTTTAAAAAAAAGAAATTGAAAAGGACACATGAAGATGGAAAGACCCTCCCATACTCATGGACAGGCAGAATTAATATTCTTAAGTGGCCCATACTAGATAAAATAATACACAGATTCAATGCAATCCCCATTAAAACACTGATGACATTCTTAAAAGAACTGGAAAAAAAAACAGTCTTAAAATTTATTTGTAAGAATAAAAGAACTGGAATAGCCAAAGCAACACTTAGGAAGAAAAATGAAGCAGGAGGTTTCACGATACCTGAGTTCAAATTTTACTATAAAGCTATAGTAACAAAAACTGCATGGTGCGGGGTGAGGTGGTGCATACTTCTAATTGCACTGACTCTAGAGACTGAGGAATAGACTGCCAGTTCAAGGCCAGCCTCAGCAACTTAGTGAGGCCCTAAGGAGTTTAGTGACACCCTGTCTCAAAATTTAAAAATAATAATAATAATAAAAATCCTGCATGGTACTGGCATAAAACAGATACATATGCCAATGGAAGAGAATAGGAGACACAGAAACAAATTCACTCAGACACAGTCATCCAATCTTTGACAAAGGTGCCGAAAACACACACTGGAAAAAAGACAGTCTTTTTACTAAATGTTGCTGAGAAAAGTGGTCATCCATATGTCGAAAAGTGAGACTAGACACTTATCTCTCATTCTGCACAAAATTTAACTCAAAAATGTGTCAGAGACATAGGAATTAGTCCAGAAACTATACAACTCCTAGAAGAAAATAGAGGGTCAACACTTAACAATATAGGCATAGGTAACAACTATCATAATAGGACCCCTGAAGTTCAGAAAACAGGTTATCAAGCATTAATAAATAGGTTAAAATCAAATTAAAATGCTTCTGTGCAGCAAAGGAAACAATTAAGAATGTGAAAGAGATCCATCAGAATGGGAGAAAATGTTTTCTAGCTACTCTTCTGACAGAAGATTAATATCCAGAATATATAAAGAACACAAAAAAACCCCACAAAAATTTAAAAAATGAAATAACCAAATTAATAAATGGTCAAATTAACTAAACAGATGCTTCTCAAAAAAGAAATGCAAATGGATAACAAATAAATGAAAAAGAGTTCAACACCATTAGTAATTAGGGAAATGCAAATCAAAACTATACTGAGATTTCACCTCATACCAGTCCGAATGTCAGCCATCAAGAATACAACATCACAGGCCTTCTGTGGCAACTACTCAATTGTGGAAATAAACAAATGGGTGTGACTACATTTCAAGCAAATGCTATTTACATAGCAAGTCCCCAGACCAAGGGTCATAGTTTGGTAATGATTACTCTAGATCATATAAAAGGAGGGAACAGAGGATGCTCTGTGAAATTCTGGGGAGGTTCTTTATATTTTGATAAGTTTAATCCTTCCTTTGTTCATGGACTATATTGTGTCCCCTCCACCTCTAGCAGCCCAGAAACCTTTAAAGAGGCAATTAAGATAAAAGGAGGACTTATGGGTGGTCCCTAGTCCTACACAATTGGTCTCCTTATAAGCAGTGATTAGAACACAAGCAACACACATACCCAAGAGTGAATAATGATGACACTGTAAGAAAATAGCTGTCTGCAAGTCAGAGAGAGCTCAGAGGAAATGAACTTTACTGACACTTTGATCTTATATTTCTAGCTTCTAGAACCATAAAAATCAAAAGATTGTGGTATTTTGTTCTGGAAGACCTGGAAAACTAATATATTTTGCAATATAATAAGTAAATGTTTTCTACCGTTTCAATTAATCCATTGATTTTTGATTTTTTCTGAGGCAGAAGTTTTGTTGAAATATATTCATGATTTATGAGTATTGTCTAATAGTTGGAAAATCTTTCTTTTCCATTTATGAAGGGTTATTCTGTGCCTCCTTCTGAAACTTTTATGCTTTATTGTTTTTGCACATTTAAATTTCAATCTGTTTGTAATTAAACCTTATGTGAGGTATAAACTGTGGATGCAAGTTTATTTTTTCCCCAGAGTGCTACCTAGTTTCCCAACAACATTCTTTATTTTTCTTATCACCACTATATAGTGACATATTTTTCAGTTTGAAATTCTGTATATATCATATTGATCCAGGGTTTTTGAGATGAGGAGGATTCTCTGCTCTCTCTGGTGAATGGAGTCTGGGCTGGCTGCAGATCCCAGCAGCCAAAATAGACTGTTTCTAATGTTTGCAGCTATTCCCAGTTAAAAATGGGAATTCGGGGGTGTCTGTAGATGACACAGTGTTAGCAGCTACCCAGCTAAGAGCTGGTTTTTCCCCACTACTGTGTGTTGCAACTCTTGGTGTGGTAGAAATTCTCCCCGGGAATTTGGTGCCAAACTTCTGGGTTCTTGTCTTGGGAATTAGAAGAATAAAATCCAATGGACAACCAGGGAAGGAGGAGTAAAAGGATTAGGATTTGTTTAAGGAAGGAGAACAGAGACTCCGCAAGGCAGAGGGGTGCCTGGAAGCAGGACACTGTCTAATGGAGGTTAGGCCAGGGTTTATATTGGTTTGGGTATGAACTTTGATTAAGATGCATGTAAAGCAGGCATTGAGAAAAGCACCAACATCATTGGATAAACTGTGGAGAACAGGCATTGAAATTGAGCACCAACATCATTGGTTAAATTTTATGTAAAACAGGTGACAAATTCTTTCTAGTTCCCACCTGTGTCTACCCCCACTTCTTAGTTTTCCCACCTCTGGGACAAAGTAGTTTCTCCCACAGGTAAACCTCATGGTCATTTGCATTTGAAGGCCCTGAACATATCTGTAAATCACTCTCTACAACTACCCAGCTATTTTACTATCCTTCCTAAACTGTCTCAATATCTATCTCTAAAATTCTTATTCCAAGCCATGTGCAGTGGTGCATGCCTATAATTCCAGCAGCGCATGAGGCTGATGCAGGAGGATCACAAGTTCAAAGCCAGCCTCAGGAACTTAGTGAGGCCCTAAGTAACTTAGTGAGACCCTGTCTCACAATAACAAATAAAAAGGGCTTGGGGTATGGCTCAGTGGTTAAGCACCCCTGGATTCAATCCCTGGTACCAAAAATAAATAAGTAAAATTCCTATTCCAGTCTTTTCATTTCTGTGGCAATATTATATAATTTAAATTACAGTGTCTTTTTCTACATATCTGGTAAGGCTAGATCCTCCACATTGCTTTTCTTGTTTAGAGGTTTTCTGTATATCCATTTTATTCGTATTCAATTTCTTACATCAAAACATCACATTGTACTCCCTAAATATATCCAGTTATTATTTGTCAATTAGAAAGATTTGTCTTGTTCTCCAACATAAAAAATATAATCTTTTTGAATCCCATTACTTTTACTATTTTTCAAATGGTTTCTCTTGGACTTTACATATATAACATCATATCATCTGCAAACAATGATAATTTTTCCTAAACCTTTCTTTTTCTAATTTAATTGCATTGATATCTCTCATAGAGTTAAATACTAAAAGTGAGTGTACAACTCTACCTTAATTCTGAATGTATTGCAAACATTTTTTAGTCTCCTCCCTACTTAGTTAGCATGGAGGACTGAAATAGATAAATGTTTTCATGATAAAGCCATATTTGTCAGATATGAATCTACCTTTTTCCAGTGCCTACTATATATTAGGTGATGTTCAAGGTGCTTTAGATTCTTCAAAAAGCCAAAAGTAAAACACACACACACACACACACACACACTTTTGGTACTAGCATTTCACTGGGATGTTAAGGTAGAAAATTGTTTTTTCCTATTTTCTAGGTGCAAGTGAAGGCTGTATTTCTCAGTATACCTACATTTAGTCATGGGTACCAGCTGAACTTCAGACAATGGAATGTACACAGAGTAACATCTGTCACTTTTAAACTGAGGCAAATAAGAGTTGAAGACCTATTCTCTTTCTCTCTGCTCTTTGGAAAGTCAATGTTATGATTTAAACACGTGGTGCCCCCCAAAAGTTCAAGTGCGGGAAAATGCAAGAAAGCATTGAGGTGAAATCATTGGGTTATGAGAGCCGTAATCTAATCAGTGTATTAATCCACTAATAGGAATTAACTGGGTAGTAACTGTAGACAGGTAGTGTGTGGCTGGAGGACATAGGTCATTGGGGGCCTGCCTTTGGACTCCATATTTTGTCATGATGAAGAGAGCTCTCTTTCTGCTTCCCCGTGCCACATTCCCAACTGCTTTCCTCTGCCACACCCTCCTGCCATAATATTCTGCCTCATTTCCAGCCCAGAGCAACAGAATCAGCCATCTATATACTGACACTTCTGATATTGTGAGCCCCAAGATGAACTTTTCATCCTATAAAATTCTTCTCATCAAGTCATATGGTCACAGCAGCAAAAAAGTTGACTGAAACAGTCAGAGGGAGACCAAAAAAGGCTTTTCAAGTCTGTCCTGGGGAAAGCACTTTTAAAAGGGGAAGGTGCCTAGATGCTTACTCAACACTTGCAGGTAGAAAGTAAAATTAAACATGTAGAAATCAATGACTTTTTTTGGTACCAGGGTTTGAATCCAGAGGTTCTTAACCACTGAACCATATACCAAGCTCTTTTTATGTTTTATTTTGAGACAGGGTCTTGCTTAGAACCTTGCTAAATTATTAAGGCTGGCCTTGAACTTGCAATCCTCCTGCTTCAGGCTCCTGAGCCACTAAGATCACAAGGTGCACCATGGTGAAATCAATTACTTTTAAGAATGTGTGAAAGCAACTATCAATTAATAGTACAATGCTAGAAATTATTTCATTTACAGTACTATCAAAAAAGAAAAATGAGCTAGTACTATCTTAAAATGTTTAAGAAAAATATGAAAATCACATACTTGAAGGAAAAAAAGTGTTTGAACAAATAGAAAGCCTGCCATATACTTTGATAAAAACCCAGCCTCATATATGAATCCTCTGAAAATATGTGTTTACATTTTAGGGTGGCCAACTCATTTTGGTTTGCTCGGGATTTTCCTATTGTTAGCACTGAAAGTTGCACACCTTGGGAAACATCAGTTGCAGGTAACCTGCAAGAATAGTTAATCATAGCACAACAGTATTTAGTGTGTTATTCTGTAGAAGAAGAGAAAAGACTAAAACTCTCCTAAAGCCCCCCAAATGTGTGCTGTTTGAATAAACTTGATACATGTACACAATAGAATGCTCTATAGGAGGGTGGGGAAGTGTATATGAGGGGGTAAGGAATAACTTTGATTACTACATGTTACTATAGAAAAATTTATAGGACTTGTTTTAGGATGGGAAGGAATAAAGGAAGAAAGGTTGATCTGGAGGGAATTTCACTATACAAATGTTGTAATAAGAGCTTGAATGAAATATGATTATATACCTATATTTATGAAAATAAGTATTTAATAAACAATGACTATAAAGAGGTGATGGATAAAATGGATGAAGAGACAGGAATGAGAAATAGACCTATTTGAATGTACAACAATTTGAAATGTTGACATAGGAATTGTGTAAAAAGTTTTGGGGGGTTACCAGGGATTGAACACGGGGGCAGTTAACCACCGAACCACATCCCTAACCCTTCTGCAATCCTCCTGCCTCAGCCTCCTGAGTGAGTAGCTGGGATTACAGGCATGGCACCCAGTTTGAACTGTGTACATTTAAAAGCAATATTGAGGGCTGGAACAGTGGCTCAGTGATAGAGTGCTTGCCTGGCATGTGTGAGGTCCCTGGTTTGATTCTCAGCAATGCATAAATAAATAAATAAAGGAAAATTAAAACCAGATGAAATAAAGTGAACTCTTTCTTTAAAATATTGAATCAAAATTAAATAAATTTATAAAACTAAAAAAGAAAGTGAAACAAGTGACCTGTGTATCAAATTGGTAGCAAAACTAAAGATGAATTATTTCAAGTAACTTTGAAACACAGAATTTAATCAAATATCCCTAGTGGAATATATACCATAGACAAAAAAAATCAAAGTCATAAAAATGGTATTGTTGTTTTGAAATTTCACACACAGAGATATACACAAAGTAAACACATATGTACTCATAAGTACATACATGTATATGGTGGAATAATGAAATTGTTACTATTCTGTAAATATTAATTCATAAGAAGTTAATTTAACATGGTTTAACATAATAGAGTTAGAGATAAAGAAAATAAGTAATTATGACAATTTTAAGAATCAAGATTATGACCTAGGAGAAATATCCATAAATTAATTTGAACATTCAGAGTGAAATCAATATTCATTTTTATTTTCTAAACACTTGTATACCTTAGCTCTGTCCGATAAAAATGTTATAGAATTAATGACAACCCTGTAGCAACTAGCATAATTAACACGCAGATCATATTCTCTGTAATTCATTTCCCACTAAAAAGAATTGAGGCTGTATAGAAAAAGTCAATTCCACAATTGAAAAAGAATACTTGCTAAGTAAACTTAGATATCTTTTGCCTACAAGTGAAGAAGAGAGACACCAAAATGACCAAAGAGCCAACTTTAAAGGTTTCCCACTGATAAAGAAAGAATGACATGGATGTCAAAAGGAATCATATCTCAAATGTACTAAGTCTTATGAAGATGTGTTGAAATTTATAATCTCATAATGGTGCTTATAAAATAAGCTTCTTCTCTTGAGATTGCTTAGGTTCCAATGAAGGGTCCTGAAAAACAGATAATGAAGAAGAGAAGGAAGAAAACTACAATGATGACACTTCTGCAGATAGGTCAGATAAGGAATGAGAACCGACTTTCTTTTGGTACTGAGGATTGAATCCAGAGAATCTTAACCACTGACTCACATCCTCATCCTTTTATTTATTTATGCTTTTATTTTCAGACAGAATCTCACTAAGTTGCTTAAGTCTTCACTAGTTGCTGAGGCTGAGCTCAAAATTGTGATTCTCCTGCCTCAGGCTCCCAAGTTGCTGGGATTACAGGCATACACCACCCAGCCTGGCAGAGCATTTGTTTTAGAGACGTAGGGATCATTAGTAAATTCGAAGATGTGCTTTTGGTAGAGTGATGGAGGTATAAGATCACATTAATTGCTTTTAAGGAAAACTGGAGGGGAACAAAGTGCAATAAACATAGGCATCATTTTTGGAGAAGTTCTGTTGGCATAGAAACACAGAAATAATACCAGCTATTATGACAGAAGAGGTCAGGGAAATAATTTATAAGGTGAGAGTACAGTATTTCTGCACACTGATCAGAATGTTCTATTAAAGATAAAGTGGTGCTGGAGTGATGGCTCAGTGGTTACAGCGCTTGCCTGGCAAGCACAAGTACAAGTGTTCAAACCCCAGCACCACGTACACAAGGACATGTCAGAGCAACAAAAGCCACATGAAAAATGAAGTAAAATTGACTGTCTTTCTTTGTCTCTTTCTCTCTCTCATTATCCCTCTCTCTTAGAAAATAATAAAATAATAAAAAGAGACAGTGATTTTGCCAGTTATATGGAAGATAATTTCTGGAAAACTGCTTATGAATATATAAGAGATATCCTAGAAGGTACATGAGACCCCTCTAACAGATAACCTTTGCTTGGTTTCCCAAAGGATCTGGCTGAGAAACAGAACTGCACTTTTGTCTAGGGCTCTTTTTACCCAATTGTGGTTCTTCCTTTTTCTGCTTTCAGAGATGTTAATGCTGTGTTGAGGTCTGAAGGCTTTTTCTACCTTCTGCTCCATCACACTTAATCCTTTACAAATGGTTCTCCAGTACATTTTGCACGTTTCCAATTCTGTATTACATGTGCTTCTTGGAGGGCTCAGATTACTTCATCTTTTGGAAATACCTTCAAGTATGCTTCAAGAGGAAATAGCCATTGGTTTAAAAATATCCTAATTCATCTACAGAAATACAACATTGCACATGTTCTTTTTCTATTAGTTTGGAAAATTATATTTTACTAAAAATTGTCTATTTCATCCAAAATTTTGGATTTATTTGTGTGAATTTTACCCAAATATTATTTTTGTTTTATTTCCCTTGCTCTTCCTACCTTTATGCCTTCCTTCCTTCTTTTTATTTTTCAGTACTGGGAATTAATTACTGGATGTCATGCATGCTTCCAGTATGCATGTAAACAGTAAAGCTGTTTTCTGATCTACACATCCAAACCCCTTGCTTATTTCTTACTTTGCTTATTGTTCTTTCTCCCTTTTCTTGATTTCATTAATATAAAATGATCCATTTCATTATTACTAATAAAAACATAATTTTAAATTATCAATGATATAAACTGTTAGATCTAATAAAAGAAGTAAAATTTCATGATATAAAATCAACATATATAAATTCACAGCATTATTTATTTAAAGAGAGAGGGACAGTGTGAGAGAGAGAGATAAAGAGGGAACCAATTTCATTTAATTTTTCCTGTGGCTTTTATTGCTCGAATACATCATTGCGTACATGGTGCTGGGATTCAAACTCGCATCTTCATACATGCCAGGCAGGTGGTATAACCACTGAGTCACTGCTCCAGCCCCAATTCACGGTATTTCTATATATAAATAATGACTATATAGAAAAGGAAAACAAAAAATGATCCCATTTATAATACCACCAAGAAAATAAAATACAAGGGAAAATAATGGGGCATGTATTGGACAAATTATATTTCTATTTTTTTATGTATGTACAAATATGTAACAATGAATCTTACTATTATTTGCAAGTATAATGCACCAATAAAATATGGAAATAGTAATAAAATAAAATACTCTGGATTCAATTTGACCAAGATGGTGAAGAATTTGTACACTGAAAACTATATAACACTGACAAGAGAAATTTAAGAAGACAAATAAATGAAAAAAAAATTCTACACTCATATATCAGAAGAATTAATATTGTTAAAATGTCGTTAGTAGGGGCTTGAGTGGTGGCTCAGTGGTTGCGGTGCTTGCCTGGCATGTGCGAAGACACAGGTCTGATCCCCAACACCATGTACACAACTAAATGTCCAAGCAACGAAAGCCACATGAAAAACTAAACAAAATTGATTCTCTTTCTCTCTATCAATGTCCCTCTCTCTAAAAAAAAATGTCCATATTACCTAAAACAATACATAGGTATAATGCAATTCTGAACAAAATTCTAATGGCATTCTTCACAAAGATTTTCTTCCAAAATTCATATGGAACCATAAAAGACCTAATACCTCTTGATTTAAAATTATATTACAAAGCTTTGGGATGAAAACAGTACAGCATGAAAACAGACATGTAGGCCAATAGGACGGGAGAGAGAGCACTATTAACACGTCTAAACATATATTCAACTTATTTTTTGAAAGACATCAAAAAGGGCTGGAGCGGTGGCTCAGCGGTTCCGGCACTTGCCTTGGAAGCATCAGGACCCGGGTTCAAACCCCAGCACCACGTACACAACTGAGTGTTGGAGCAACTAAGGCCATGTGAAAAACTAAATAAAGTTGTTTCTCTCTTTCTCTCTCTCTCTCTCACTGTCCCTCTTTCTTTAAAAAAAAAAGACATCAAAAAGACACAATGGAAAAGGATATTCTATCAATAAATGGTGAAGAGAAAGGTGGATTTCCACACGCAAAATAATGAAATTGAACTCTTACCTCATACCAACTCCAAATGAATGAAAGACCATTTATTCATAAGACCTGAAACTGTGAAACTTGTAGAAAAATACATATGGTAATTCTACCAAAAGCTTTATATAGATTTAATGCTATCCCTATAAAGATACCTATGTCATTCTTTATAGACACAGAAAAAGAAATTCTCAAATTCATTTGGAACAATAAGAACCCTAGAATTTCCAAAACACTACTAAGCAAGAAAGATGAAACAGGCGGTTTTGCCATTCCAGATCTAAAACTATACTATAGAACCATAGTAACAAAGACAGCATGGTACTGGTATCAAGACAGGGAAGAAGACCAATGGAATAGAATAGAAGACCCCAAAACAAATCCTCAAATCTTTAAACATGTGATTTTTGACAAATGGGGACAAAATATTACATGGAGAAGTGACAGCCTCTTCAACAAATGGTGCTGGACAAACTGGTCATCCACCTTCAGAAAGTTGAAATTAGACCCGTATCTTTTTCCTTGCACAAGAATCAAATCAAAATGGATCAAGGAGCTTGGTATTAAACCAGCTACGTTGCAACTGATAGAAGACAAAATTGGTCCAACATTTCAACATTTGTGAGTAGGCAAAGACTTTCTCAACATGTCTCCAAAAGTGAAGGAAGTAAAGTCAAAAATCAGTGAATGGGATGCCATAAACCTAAAAAGCTTTTGTACTGCCAAGGAAACAATCAAGAGTCAAGAGATTTCCTATGGAAATGGAGAGAATCATGAACTATGATTCCTCAGACAAGGGTCTCATATCCAGAATCTACAAAATCCTCAAAAATGTCAACTACAAAAACACTAACAGCCCAATTGATAAATGGGCCAA